>SJYX01003476.1:9061-79098 GCA_006410675.1 Oreotragus oreotragus
TGATGCTAAAGCTGAAACTCCAGTACTTTGGCCACCTCATGTGAAGAGTTGACTCATTGGAAAAGACTCTGATGCTGGGAGGGATTGGGGGCAGGAGGAGAAGGGGACGACCGAGGATGAGATGGCTGGATGGCATCATGGACTCGATGGACGTGAGTCTGAGTGAACTCCGGGAGATGGTGATGGATAGGGAGGCCTGGCGTGCTGCGATTCATGGGGTCGCAAAGAGTCGGACACGACTAAGCGACTGAACTGAACTGAACTGATAAATTCTTTACTTTCTTTTCCATTATGGTTTATCACAGGATATTGAATATAGTTCCCTGTGCTATACAGTTGGGCCTTGTTGTTTATCCATTCTATATATACTAGTTTGAACATGCTGACCCCCAACTCCCAATCTATTTCTGCCCTCCCCCATCACTATGGCAACCAACTTACACTCCCAGTAGCAGTGTAGGAGGGCTCCCTTTTCTCCACTCCTCTCCAGTATTTGTTATTTGCAGAATTTTTAACGATTTCCATTCTGAGTGGTGTGAGATGTGATCTCACTGTAGTTTTGCTTTCATTTCCCTAATAATTAGCCATGCTGAACATCTTATATTGTGCTTTTTGGCACATTTGTATGTCTTTGGAAAATGCCTATTTAGGTCTTTTGCCCATTTTTCAATTGGGTTGTTTGTTTTGTTGCTGTTGAGTTGTTGGCATATTTTGAAAATTTAGCTCTTGTCAGTCACATCATTTGCAAGTTATTTTCTCCCAGCCACTAGTTTTTCTTTTCATTTTCTTAATGGTTCTTTTGCTGTACAAAAGCTCATAAGTTTCATTAGGCCCATTTGTTTATTTTTGCTCTTATTTCTATTGCTTTGGGAGACTGACCTAAGAAAATATTGGTACAATTTATACTGGAGGATGTTTTGCCTATGTTCTCTTCTAGGAGTTTTATGGTGTCATGTCTAATGTTAAAGTCTTTAAGTCATTTTGAGGTTATTTTTGCATATGGTATGATAGTGTTTCTGATTTCATTAGAGATGTAGCCGTTCAACTTTCCCAACACCCCCTGCTGGAGAGATTGTTTTTTCCCTATTGTATATTTTTGCTTCCTTTGTTGAAGATGAATTGACCATAGGTATGATCCATATATGTTTTTGTGTCAGTATCATGCTGTTTTGATTACTGTAATTTTGTAGTGTAGTCTGAAGTCTGGGATCATTATGCCTTCAGCTTTGTTCTTTTTCTTCAGGATTGCTTTGGCAATTCTGGGTCCTTTATGATTCCATATGAATGTAAGAATTATTTGTTCTAGTTCTGTGAAAAAGGTCATGAGTAATTTGATAAGGACCTCTTTAAATCTGTATATTTCTTTGGGTAGTATAGCCATTTTATACTAATTTTTTGCATTGTTAGGATGACAAAATTAAAGAGATTAAACTTTTAAAAAANTTGATTACTGTAATTTTGTAGTGTAGTCTGAAGTCTGGGATCATTATGCCTTCAGCTTTGTTCTTTTTCTTCAGGATTGCTTTGGCAATTCTGGGTCCTTTATGATTCCATATGAATGTAAGAATTATTTGTTCTAGTTCTGTGAAAAAGGTCATGAGTAATTTGATAAGGACCTCTTTAAATCTGTATATTTCTTTGGGTAGTATAGCCATTTTATACTAATTTTTTGCATTGTTAGGATGACAAAATTAAAGAGATTAAACTTTTAAAAAATCTTAAATACATATGCAAGAAGCCTATGGGAAATTCATAAAATATATCTCTCAACTGAAATTCTAAATTCAATGGTTTTCAGTTCTCTCTACTTCTAATTAAAAAAAAAAAATTTCAGAATAGTAAAAGTATAGCAAAGGTAAAAAAGCCAAACCAGTAGTTTCTCCTTTCCTAAGCAAACATACATTAACACATGTCATGTATCACATATTGTGTTAGTGGATGATATTGTTGCTGTTCAGTTGCCCTGTTGTGTCTGACTCTTTGGGATCCCATGGACTGCAACACACCAGGCCTCTCTGTCCCTCACCATCTCCCGAAGTTTGCCCAAGTTCATGTCCATTGCATCAGTGATGCCATCCAGCCATCTCACCTTCTGATGCCCTCTTCTCCTTCTGCCCTCAGTCTGTCCCAACATCAGGGACTTTCCAATGAGTTGACTGCATCAGGTGACCAAAATACTGGAGTTTCAGCTTCAGCATCAGTCCTTCCAATGAATATTCAGGGTTGATTTCTTTTAAAAATTGACTTGTTTGATCTCCTTGCTGTCCAAGGGACTCTCAAGAGTCTTCTCCAGCACCACAGTTGGAACGCATCAATTCTTTGGCTCTCTGCCTTCTTTATGGTCCAGCTCTCACAACCACACAAGGCCACAGGGAAGACTATAGCCTTGATTATACGGACCTTAGTCAGCAGAGTAATGTCTCTGCCTTTCAGCACACTGTTTAGGTTTGTCATAGCTTTCCTGCCAAGAAGCAATTGTCTTCTGATTTCATGACTGCAGTCACCATCTGCAGTGATTTTAGAGCCCAACAGGAGGAAATCTGCTATTATTTCCACCTTTCCCCCTTCTATTTGCCATGAGGTAATGCAGCTGGATGCCATGATCTTCATTTTTTTTAATATCTAGTTTTAATCTGGCTCTTTCACTCTCCTCCTTCACCCTCATTAAGAGGCTCTTTAGTTCCTCTTTGCTTTCTGCCATTAGAGTGATATCATCCTCATATCTGAGGTTGATGATGTTCCTCCCACCTATCTTGATTCCAGCTTGTAACTCATACAGCTTGACATTTCTCATTTTGTCCTCAGTGAACGGGTTAAACAGGGTAACAGCAGACAGCCCTATATATATATAATTATCTGATTTGTCTGTGTACAGCCAGTGTCAACATTATACCTACCACATGGTAAATTATTCATAGAATGTCTATTGAATAAATGAAATATAGAAATGCATCACTTACTAGGCATAATTTAGGAGTGTGCTATTCCAAAAAGGTTGCTTTTGCATAACAGAAAAGTAACTTCCTTTAAGTCCCAATTTTTTTAAAAATTGATTAATATTGTTGCAAATATGTATCATAAAAATTCCTGAATACTTGAACCAAAACAGAAACATCTGGATGATCTGGGGGTGGGGGGTGGTTATCATTAATTGCAGTAGTATACAGCCTATTATCTGGAGTTAACAGGGAATCTGTGATTCACTCTCTGTATGTTATATTTAACTTTGACTACTTTTAATAACCATGTGTGCATTTGGTGATTTCTCCTGTGTTATATATCACAGCTGGCCATCATTTCGCATTTACCTAAGTACCTGCCTCTGGTGGTCTAATCTACAATGGAAGTGAATGTGAAAGTGGCTCAGTTGTGTCTGACTCTTTGTGACCCCATGGGCTATACAGTCCATAGACTTCTCCTGGCCAGAATACTGGAGTGGGTAGCCTTTCCCTTCTCCAGGGGATCTTCCCAACCCAGGGATCGAACCCAGATCTCCCTTATTGCGGGCAGATTCTTTACCAGCTGAGCCACAAGGGAAGCCCAATCTACCATGGATTAGAAGGCAACTGAATTTACTAGAATAAGTCAAAAGTTTCTAAATGAATACTGTAGCAGCTTTTCTATGAGCCAAAGGAACACACTTTTGTGTTTAAAGTGTGTTTAGAAACACACTTTATTAGTTTTCTAATACTTAAAAAACCCGTGCTCATTTTTCATCACTCATCATAAACAGTTTCTACCTCTGGAAATGAGGAAAGAAATGATTTACCGCTACTTTACAACCCAAATGCCATCTTATCACAAGGAAAGGCAATGACCAAAAACACCTATTGCATAGATAATAAAATCTCTTATACATTTAATACAAATGTGGTATCTGTATGTAACACATAATACTGTTTTGCAAGTGTTAAAACTTTTTACACATACATGTGTTAAACTGTTTGCTTCTGTGACTTGTTTTTTTCCCCTTGATACTCTACATGACTTTTCCATATTCACGTGCAGAAATTTACTTCATTCATTTTCACAACTATCTTCCATTACACACACACACACACACACACACAGCTTGCTCATTCTTCTTGCTGATAGACAGTCAGGGACTTAAAAAAATTATTTTTGCTATTATAACAAGACTGTTTCAAATACACTCTAAATGTTTCCTTATGTAAATATGCAGGAATTTATCAAACATATACCTAAGAATAGAATTGCTGGGTTGTACTGTAGACATATCTTTACTTTTAACAAATGCCAAATTTATATCTCCACCAACACTATATGAGAACCTCCATTGTTCCACCTATATCCTCATTAACACTTCAACACTTGGTAATGTTCTCAGGTTTGAGAATTTCATGAGTGTGAATGGTATTTCATTGTGGATTTATTATGTATTAATATATAACTAATTTGTAGTGAGGTTGGACATCTTCTCATATGCAGGTTGACTACTGATTTTTTCTATTAATTGCTTTTTCATACCTATTGTCTCTTTGTCTTGGCTGTATTTGGATAATTCATAGATGATACTTATATAGTCTGCATACTATTCCATGCAGCTATACATACCACACATATCTCTTTTTTAAAAGGACTTTTTAATATGGACTATTTTTAAAGTTTTTATTGAATCTGTTACAATAGTGCTTCTGTTTTGCGTTTTGTTTTTTTGGCCATGAAGCACGTGAGGTCTTAGCTCCCTGACCTGTGATTGAACCCACAGTCCCTGCACTGGAAGGCGAAGTCTTAGCCACTGGACTGCCAGGGAAGTCCTTATACATATCTTCTTATAGTCTGTTTTCACAAATTCATCTTTAATAACATATTTTGATATGAGTATTTACTAGTGATACCAATGTAATACAAAGTACCTCTAATATAGTCAAAACTACCAATCTTTTCCTTTAAGGTTTGTACTTTTTTATGAAATTCTTTTCTACTTCTGTCATAAAAATATTTTTCTACCTTTTCTTCTAAAAGTGAAGTGAAGTTGCCTTCTCCGTTTCTTGTAAAAGTATTATAATTTTGCTTTTTGCATTGCCAGCTACAAATTGGCACTTGCCAGCTACCTCTGCAAGGATTAAATCATGAGCTGCTGCAGCTTACTGACCTTCAACACTCCCTGAAAGGAGTTCAGGGTGGAGTTCAGGAATGAGACACTTTGTTCTCTGAGAAAATCTGGCAGACCAGGTCTTCAGATAGATCTTTTCAGGAGAAAATTTTATGAGCCCAATTCTTGCAGCTCCTCATTTCTAGAAAAGCACTAATGTCTACTCCTCTTATGTCTACTAGTGGTAGTAAGAGTCACTAGTAGCAACTAATGACTTCATAAGACCAGTAGCAATCTTCTGCAAAAATTGGTGCTTGATTGCATGTATCCCCCCTTCACCAAAATCACACATATACTGACCTTCCTCCTTACCTCTGTCTATCCCTGATAAAACTTAACTCCCAACTCTCACATTGTGCCATTTTTTTTAGTTGGCAGCATTTTTGTTGATTGTCAAGAGCATAGTTCTTATAATTATTCATTTTTATTTTACACGTATCAAAGTTAGATTACTTGTTGCACACAAGTTTGGAATTCATATTTCCGATGAAGTGACCATAATGATAATAATACCCTAAAGCATATGATATAATTAAGGTATATGCTAAACTGCTATAACAGAGAAATCTAGAAAACAGTAGGTTTATTTCTCTTGCATATAAGGATTCAAAGGTAAATGTACACCCAAGGGCCAGTAAACAGTTCTGTTCCATGACTGCCACTCACTCAATATGGTAACAAACGTCCTGCTGCAGTGGCCTTCTCCAAGCAACTGGAAGAAGGGAGTAAAAAGCAGGACAAGCAGGTTTTGTCTTTAAATAGAGTTCCAGGAAGATGCAGTCATCACTTTTCTTCATATTCCATGGTCCTCAACACAAACACATGGTCACAACCATCTGCAAGAGAGGTCAGGAAGTGGAGTCTCTAGCTGAGCAGCCATTAAGACTGACAGTTCCACTGCAAGGAAGAAAACAGCAGTCTCTGCTACTTTACCTAGTATTACTATCGCTCTTTTACTGTTGGTTAGTGTTTGCCTGGTATATCTTTCCTTTTGGTTAGTGTTTCACAGTCTCACCTTTCACTTTTATTCTATGTTCTCACATTTTATGCGTTTCATCTTCAAATTGCATATAGATGTACTTAAATCTAGTCTGATAATTTCTCACAAGTTTAATAAGTTTATATATATTCTGACAACTAATATACGTTGATTATTTTTTCTTATTTTGGTTTTCTACTCTCTGATTTCTTTGTCCTCCATCCCCTTTTCTAGATTTCTTTTGGATTGACTCTGACGCTCTTTGGAGAAGGCAATGGCACCCCACGCCAGTACTCTTGCCTAGAAAATGCCATGGACAGAGGAGCCTGGTGGGCTGCAGTCCATGGGGTCTCGAAGAGTTGGACACCACTGAGCGACTTCACTTTCACTTCACTTTCATGCGTTGGAGAAGGGAATGGCACCCCACTCCAGTGTTCTTGCCTGGAGAATCCCAGGGACGGGAGAGCCTGGTGGGCTGCTGTCTACGGGGTTGCACAGAGTCGGACACGACTGAAGCGACTTAGCAGCAGCAGCAGCTAACGCTCTTTATTTCATTTGCTACCTACTATTTTGAATTTTAATGATGTATCAGTTCAGTTCAGTTCAGTTCAGTCGCTCAGTCATGTCCGACTCTTTGTGACCCCATGACTCGCAGCACGACAAGCCTCCCTATCCAACAACTCCCGGAGTTTACTCAAACTCATGTCCATCTAGTCAGTGATCCCATCCAGCCATCTCATCCTCTGTTGTCCCCTTCTCCTGCCCCCAATNGGCTTCAAGCTCAACATTCAGAAAACGAAGATCATGGCATCCGGTCCCATCACTTCATGGGAAATAGATAGGGAAACAGTGGAAACAGTGTCAGACTTTATTTTGGGGGGCTCCAAAATTACTCCAGATGGTGACTGCAGCCAAGAAATTAGAAGGCACTTACTCCTTGGAAGAAAAGTTATGACCAACCTAGATAGTATATTCAAAAGCAGAGACATTACTTTGCCGACTAAGGTCCGCCTAGTCAAGGCTATGGTTTTTCCTGTGGTCATGTATGGATGTGAAATTTGGACTGTGAAGAAAGCTGAGTGCCGAAGAATCCATGCTTTTGAACTGTGGTGTTGGAGAAGACTCTTGAGAGTCCCTTGGACTGCAAAGAGATCCAACCAGTCCATTCTGAAGGAGATCAACCCTGGGATTTCTTTGGAAGGACTGATGCTAAAGCTGAAAGTCCAGTACTTTGGCCACCTCATGCGAAGAGTTGACTCATTGGAAAAGACTCTGATGCTGGGAGGGATTGGGGACAGGAGGAGAAGGTGACGACAGAGGATGAGATGGCTGGATGGCATCACGGACTTGATGGACGTGAGTCTGAGTGAACTCCGGGAGATGGTGATGGACAGGGAGGCCTGGCGTGCTGCGATTCATGGGGTTGCAAAGAGTCGGACTTGACTGAGCGACTGAACTGAACTGATTATTACACATGAGAAATGGAAGAAGTAAAATAAAGTGAGCAGTAAACCAGGAACTGGGAAGGCACAGGACAGAACTGGGCTTCCCCAGTGGCTCAGAGATTAAGAACCCACCAGCCAATGCAGGAGACTCGGGTTCTATCCCTGGGTCAGGAAGATCACTTAGTGGGGGAAAAGGCAATCTACTCCAGTATGTCTGCCTGGGAAATCCCATGACACAACAGTCTGGCAGGCAAGAGCCAACACGACTTGACAACTAAACAACAACAAGAGGACAGAACTGTAACAGGAGGGCAAGGGGCAAGGCACAACTTTTGAAAGAAGGTCACAGCCCAAGGACACAACATAAACCGAATCAAATGGGACCAAGATGGCAGACAAGACTAGACCTTGATCCTCAATCAGCAAGTGAAATGACACACACAGAGGTGCCAAGACAGTTCCAAGGCACTGTCCCAAGACCAAGGAGTGGGCAGTGGCCCAATTCCTGCAAATATCCACACCTTCTCCAGAACAGACAGAATAATCCTCCCACTCATTAGGATATGAAATCACCAAGCCTATAGAAATTAACCATGCCACATGTCAAGGCCCCTGTCACAAGTGCCACATGTCAAGGCACTCTCTGCAACGGCCCACACTTGGTCTGTGGAGTGTGCTTCACTCTGAATCTGAATAAATCCATTTCCTACTTATCACTTTGTTTCTCACTGAATTCTTTCTGAGATGAGACATCAAGAACCTGAGCTTCATTAGGTCCTGAAACCAGGCACTGTGGGTTTTGGCTGGTTCAAATCCCAGCCTTGTGGGTTTGAGTCCCAAACTGGATTCTGGCTGGATTCAAGTTTCAGCACATGAGTTTAAGTCCCAAGCTGAGATAAACAGTTTCAGAACTGGAGGATTAGCAAGTTATCACCCAGGGCAAGTGTGGCCGAGGAGACGCCTGGGGACAAGCCATCAACAGGCTGGGCAGCCCTGTCTCCTGAAGGTCACAACACAGGGCTAAAGGTGCACTATCAAACTGTCACTGGGTTGTACCTACCCGGACTGTTGTCACTGCTCATGGGCCAGAAGGCAATTCTGTCCCTCAACTTCTTCTTTTTCCAGGAGTTGTCTGATCTCTCAACTTCCCTGGTGGCTCAGAGATTAAAGTGTCTGCCTACAATGCGGGAGGCCCAGGTTCAATCACTGGGTCGGGAAGATCCTCTGGAGAAAGAAATGGCAGCCCACTCCAGTATTCTTGCCTGGAGAATCCCATGGATGGAGGAGCCTGGTAGGCTACAGTCCGCGGTGTCTCGAAGAGTCGGACACGATTGAGCGACTTCACTTTCACTTTCACTTTGTCTGATCTCTCAGAAAGGCCTACTTCCTCCTTCCTGATTTCTCTGATGAGCTGCATACGTCACTGTGTAAAATCCTGAAAGGAAATCTTCCCATTTTCATCAGCGCCCAGTTAGTTCATGATATCTGCCACAGACTCTTCCATATTCAATTGGCGACAGGCCATCAACAAGTCATTTCTACAGAAGGGGGTTGAACAAAACAGCTTGTTAGGAAATACATTTGAGCTAGAGAAAATAGTTAATGAAAAAAAGAAAGGAGTATTTTGTGAACATATACACACGTAGGAAACCTATGTCCACCTTTCTCATTGCTTCTGAGAAAGTGTGCAAAAAGATCTGTTTGACCTGGGTTATTCTAGACGAGAACTCTATTATTATTTGGAAGAGAGAGGTAACTTTAAATCTTTGTTCTCTTTTTTCTTTCCAGTGTCCATATTCTTTCCTCTTTGTCTTTCTTTTGAAATTGATGAAGCACCTTGCTGCTGCTGCTGCTAAGTCACTTCAGTCATGTCTGACTCTGTGTGACCCCATAGACAGCAGCCCACCAGGCTCCTCCATCCCTGGGATTCTCCAGGCAAGAACACTGGAGTGGGTTGCCATTTCCTTCTCCAATGCATGAAAGTGAAAAGTGAAAGGGAAGTCGCTCAGTCATGTCTGACTCTTCACGACCCCATGGACCGCAGCCTACCAGGCTCCTCTGTCCATGGATTTTCCAGGGAAGAGTACTGGAGTGGGGTGCCATCGCCTTCTCCAATGAAGCACCTTAGGTAGCACTAATCTCACCATAATATAAAGTTTCAGAACACAGGAAAGATATTGTTGCCACTCTTGTCAGAGTTGAAAATCTAGACAACTTGTGAAAGGAACACCAGAGACTTTAATGAGCTTGATTTTCAGTTTTCTGGACAAATCAGCTAATTTTAGTACTTTAAAATGTTATTTAATCTCAACTTTCATGACTCAGTTCAGTTCAGTCACTTAGTTGTGTCCGACTCTTTGTGACCCCATGGACTGCAGCATGCCAGGACTCCCTGTCCGTCACCAACTCCTGGAGTTTACTCAAACTCATGTCCATTGAGTTGGTGATGCCATCCAACCATCTCATCCTCTGCTGTCCCCTTCTCTTCCTGCCTTCAATCTTCTCCAGCATCAGGGTCTTTTCCAATGAGTCAGTTCTTCCTATCAGGTGGTCAAAGTATTGGAGTTTCAGCTTCCGCATCAGTCCTTTCAGTGAACATTCAGGACTGATTTCCTTTAGGATGGACTGGTTGGATCTCCTTGAAATCCAAGAGACTCTTATGACTCAGTGCTCCCCATCTTTGTTTTTTTTTTTCCTGATACTCCTTGGGTATTTTCTACCTTCCCTTCCCTTCAGTTCAGTTCAGTTCAGTCACTCAGTCATGTCCGATTCTTTGCCACCTCATGAATCGCAGCACGCCAGGCCTCCCTGTCAATCACCAACTCCCGGAGTTCACTCAGACTCACATCCATCGAGTCAGTGATGCCATCCAGTCATCTCATCCTCTGTCATCCCCTTCTCCTCCTGCCTCCAATCCCTCCCAGCATCAGAGTCTTTTCCAATGAGTCAACTCTTCGCATGAGGTGGCCAAAGTACTGGAGTTTCAGCTTTAGCATCATTCCTTCCAAAGAAATCCCAGGGTTGATCTCCTTCAGAATGGACTGGTNTAAGAGACAGCCCCGCCCCCCCTGCCAAAACCAGAGTCTGCTTGCCTTTATTGCATATAAAAACAATGTTTCAGCTCAAACCCCTTTGGGTGGCTCTCTAACTTGCCTAACAGGTTCCCCCGGACTTTTTACAACTTGCGAATTGCTTACAGCCACCCAAAAGCGAGAGGGACAAAGCTTAAAGCATCTTAAAGATACAGAGCCTTTTCTAAAGGCTAAAAATCATATTGGTGATGGGTTTTCACTGTTGACTCAATGACTGCTGCCAGGCCTCTATATTCTTTATCTTTTAGACACCTGAAGGATATTAATCAATGTAATAGGGATATAGAAATAGGAATGTAGTAGTTTTGATGTTAGCAACACTAGACTTTTGAGTTAATTACTTTTCTTTGTTATATATCCTTGCACTCCTCTTGTGTCCTTGCTATGTAAGAATGTAACTTTATTTAGTGCTGAGAGTGGCACCAGACTTTGGGAAGATCAACACAAATAAGTCTTCTGGTTGACAAACCCTTATCAGAAAAAAGGCCGTAAAATGTTAATTGCCTCTCTGGCTACAAGATGATGTAAATCACCTAAGACTTGTGTATACAATTAGGTATGCCGAGAGAAAGTCTGGTTTTGATGAGTCAGGGCTGCTGATGCTGCATAACTTTATATTAACCATTGATCTCTATGTACAATCAAAAAGGTATAAAAGGCCTTTTTAGACAATAGAGGCTGGGCAAGTCGCTGGACTGGTTTCCCCTGTGCCTCCTCTTTACTCTAATTTCTGGCTGAATTCCCATCTGGGGCATGGAGGCTCGCCATGTGTACTTACTTACCCTGGCTTCTAAGATCCGTAAGAGAGGGAGCCCAAGGCGGGTCACCCTCCGATATTCAAATGGACCCTGGTGGCCTAACGTAGATGGTGCAAACTTCTTGTCTTGAAGTTTTATTGGCTTTTCACGTAAACCAAGTTATTCAGCCTCCTTTCTCCACCTAAAATTTCGTACTATACTGTTTCTTCCTAATCTCTTTTTATATTTCTAAACAAATAAGTTTTTCCTCGCCTATCTGTCTCCCCTTCGAATCACCCTGGATCCACCAGGGCTGGACCCTGGCAGACAACAGAGGATGAGATGGTTGGATGGCATCACCGACTTAATGGGCATGAGTATGAGCAAGCTCTGGGAGCTGGTAATGGACAGAGAAGCCTGGCATGCTGCAGTCCATGGGGTCACAAAGAGTTGGACATGACTGAGCAAGTGAACGGACTGATAGATGAGAGAATCTGTATCCTTCAAGCCAGTAATCTAATCTTTCTAGGCTAGTGGTACTCAACTTCAGTAACATATGATGATCGCCTGGGGTGATTAAAACATACTGATGCTCCTGCTCCACAGCTGATAAATTAAATCAGGATGGGGAGGAGAGGGCAGCATCAGTATTTATTAAAAGGCTTCCTAAGTGATTTAGAGTAGAACTTCTATACCAACAGGGGCTTCCCTGATAGCTCAGTTGCAATGTAGGAGACCCTGGTTTGTTTTCCTGTTTCAGGAAGATCCACTGGAGAAGGGATAGGACACCCACTCCAGTATTCTTGGGCCTCCCTTGTGGCTCAGCTGGTAAAGAATCTACCTGCAATGCGGGAGGCCTGGGTTAGATCCCTGGGTTGGGAATATCCTCTGGAGAAGGGAAAGGCTACCCATTCCAGTATTTCTGGCCTGGAGAATTCCATGGGCTGTACAGTCCATGGGGTCACAAAGAATCGGACACGACTGAATCACTTTCACGTTAACTTTTTCTATACCAACAGTCTGAAAGGCTGAGAACTTTGAAGCAATTGAAAAATCTTGAATAAAACCAACCAGCCAAAGAAACACACTAGATTTTGATAAGCTGTATACTTGCAAGAAGAAAAGAAAGAGATGTTTTAGAAAAATTGTCTACAGAAGTGGAAACAAAATGATTCCTCTAGTATTTAAACTCCAGGAGGATGAAGAATTTTATTTTGTTCACTCTTGTATTCCTAATACCGAGAACAGTACCTGGCACAAAACAGGTGATAAATAAATGACTGGTGAATGTATAAGTTTTTCATTTGCTTTCAATCAAACAGAAGCCCCTGATTTTAAATATTCCAGTTAGCTGAAAATTTTATACAGAAAGAAGGCAAGTTGGCAAATATACTCTTCAGTTAATCAACAGACAACATTCTTTAAGGGGAAAAAGATCACGTTCTACAATTCAAAAGAGTATTTCGATTTTAGAAAGGGAAGGCAAAGAGATATTGCTATGGGTAAACACAGCCCAGTCCTTTTTAAAAATTCACTCTTAACTTTTAAAAAGGTTAGCTGTCATCTGTAAATTCATGGGATGAGAACATGGAAAGTCAAGAAGGAAAGAAAAAGTAATTGGTGACTTTACCTAAACAAAATGCCATATGACATGCATCCTAAGGAATTAACAGAAATCATTCTGGACTTCCCACTATGTTCTTAAAGCACTCAGTAAGTCCTGTCTCTTATACACATCTAGATGTGTATAAGAGACAGCCCCGCCCCCCCTGCCAAAACCAGAGTCTGCTTGCCTTTATTGCATATAAAAACAATGTTTCAGCTCAAACCCCTTTGGGTGGCTCTCTAACTTGCCTAACAGGTTCCCCCGGACTTTTTACAACTTGCGAATTGCTTACAGCCACCCAAAAGCGAGAGGGACAAAGCTTAAAGCATCTTAAAGATACAGAGCCTTTTCTAAAGGCTAAAAATCATATTGGTGATGGGTTTTCACTGTTGACTCAATGACTGCTGCCAGGCCTCTATATTCTTTATCTTTTAGACACCTGAAGGATATTAATCAATGTAATAGGGATATAGAAATAGGAATGTAGTAGTTTTGATGTTAGCAACACTAGACTTTTGAGTTAATTACTTTTCTTTGTTATATATCCTTGCACTCCTCTTGTGTCCTTGCTATGTAAGAATGTAACTTTATTTAGTGCTGAGAGTGGCACCAGACTTTGGGAAGATCAACACAAATAAGTCTTCTGGTTGACAAACCCTTATCAGAAAAAAGGCCGTAAAATGTTAATTGCCTCTCTGGCTACAAGATGATGTAAATCACCTAAGACTTGTGTATACAATTAGGTATGCCGAGAGAAAGTCTGGTTTTGATGAGTCAGGGCTGCTGATGCTGCATAACTTTATATTAACCATTGATCTCTATGTACAATCAAAAAGGTATAAAAGGCCTTTTTAGACAATAGAGGCTGGGCAAGTCGCTGGACTGGTTTCCCCTGTGCCTCCTCTTTACTCTAATTTCTGGCTGAATTCCCATCTGGGGCATGGAGGCTCGCCATGTGTACTTACTTACCCTGGCTTCTAAGATCCGTAAGAGAGGGAGCCCAAGGCGGGTCACCCTCCGATATTCAAATGGACCCTGGTGGCCTAACGTAGATGGTGCAAACTTCTTGTCTTGAAGTTTTATTGGCTTTTCACGTAAACCAAGTTATTCAGCCTCCTTTCTCCACCTAAAATTTCGTACTATACTGTTTCTTCCTAATCTCTTTTTATATTTCTAAACAAATAAGTTTTTCCTCGCCTATCTGTCTCCCCTTCGAATCACCCTGGATCCACCAGGGCTGGACCCTGGCAGACAACAGAGGATGAGATGGTTGGATGGCATCACCGACTTAATGGGCATGAGTATGAGCAAGCTCTGGGAGCTGGTAATGGACAGAGAAGCCTGGCATGCTGCAGTCCATGGGGTCACAAAGAGTTGGACATGACTGAGCAAGTGAACGGACTGATAGATGAGAGAATCTGTATCCTTCAAGCCAGTAATCTAATCTTTCTAGGCTAGTGGTACTCAACTTCAGTAACATATGATGATCGCCTGGGGTGATTAAAACATACTGATGCTCCTGCTCCACAGCTGATAAATTAAATCAGGATGGGGAGGAGAGGGCAGCATCAGTATTTATTAAAAGGCTTCCTAAGTGATTTAGAGTAGAACTTCTATACCAACAGGGGCTTCCCTGATAGCTCAGTTGCAATGTAGGAGACCCTGGTTTGTTTTCCTGTTTCAGGAAGATCCACTGGAGAAGGGATAGGACACCCACTCCAGTATTCTTGGGCCTCCCTTGTGGCTCAGCTGGTAAAGAATCTACCTGCAATGCGGGAGGCCTGGGTTAGATCCCTGGGTTGGGAATATCCTCTGGAGAAGGGAAAGGCTACCCATTCCAGTATTTCTGGCCTGGAGAATTCCATGGGCTGTACAGTCCATGGGGTCACAAAGAATCGGACACGACTGAATCACTTTCACGTTAACTTTTTCTATACCAACAGTCTGAAAGGCTGAGAACTTTGAAGCAATTGAAAAATCTTGAATAAAACCAACCAGCCAAAGAAACACACTAGATTTTGATAAGCTGTATACTTGCAAGAAGAAAAGAAAGAGATGTTTTAGAAAAATTGTCTACAGAAGTGGAAACAAAATGATTCCTCTAGTATTTAAACTCCAGGAGGATGAAGAATTTTATTTTGTTCACTCTTGTATTCCTAATACCGAGAACAGTACCTGGCACAAAACAGGTGATAAATAAATGACTGGTGAATGTATAAGTTTTTCATTTGCTTTCAATCAAACAGAAGCCCCTGATTTTAAATATTCCAGTTAGCTGAAAATTTTATACAGAAAGAAGGCAAGTTGGCAAATATACTCTTCAGTTAATCAACAGACAACATTCTTTAAGGGGAAAAAGATCACGTTCTACAATTCAAAAGAGTATTTCGATTTTAGAAAGGGAAGGCAAAGAGATATTGCTATGGGTAAACACAGCCCAGTCCTTTTTAAAAATTCACTCTTAACTTTTAAAAAGGTTAGCTGTCATCTGTAAATTCATGGGATGAGAACATGGAAAGTCAAGAAGGAAAGAAAAAGTAATTGGTGACTTTACCTAAACAAAATGCCATATGACATGCATCCTAAGGAATTAACAGAAATCATTCTGGACTTCCCACTATGTTCTTAAAGCACTCAGTAAGTCCTGTCTCTTATACACATCTAGATGTGTATAAGAGACAGCCCCGCCCCCCCTGCCAAAACCAGAGTCTGCTTGCCTTTATTGCATATAAAAACAATGTTTCAGCTCAAACCCCTTTGGGTGGCTCTCTAACTTGCCTAACAGGTTCCCCCGGACTTTTTACAACTTGCGAATTGCTTACAGCCACCCAAAAGCGAGAGGGACAAAGCTTAAAGCATCTTAAAGATACAGAGCCTTTTCTAAAGGCTAAAAATCATATTGGTGATGGGTTTTCACTGTTGACTCAATGACTGCTGCCAGGCCTCTATATTCTTTATCTTTTAGACACCTGAAGGATATTAATCAATGTAATAGGGATATAGAAATAGGAATGTAGTAGTTTTGATGTTAGCAACACTAGACTTTTGAGTTAATTACTTTTCTTTGTTATATATCCTTGCACTCCTCTTGTGTCCTTGCTATGTAAGAATGTAACTTTATTTAGTGCTGAGAGTGGCACCAGACTTTGGGAAGATCAACACAAATAAGTCTTCTGGTTGACAAACCCTTATCAGAAAAAAGGCCGTAAAATGTTAATTGCCTCTCTGGCTACAAGATGATGTAAATCACCTAAGACTTGTGTATACAATTAGGTATGCCGAGAGAAAGTCTGGTTTTGATGAGTCAGGGCTGCTGATGCTGCATAACTTTATATTAACCATTGATCTCTATGTACAATCAAAAAGGTATAAAAGGCCTTTTTAGACAATAGAGGCTGGGCAAGTCGCTGGACTGGTTTCCCCTGTGCCTCCTCTTTACTCTAATTTCTGGCTGAATTCCCATCTGGGGCATGGAGGCTCGCCATGTGTACTTACTTACCCTGGCTTCTAAGATCCGTAAGAGAGGGAGCCCAAGGCGGGTCACCCTCCGATATTCAAATGGACCCTGGTGGCCTAACGTAGATGGTGCAAACTTCTTGTCTTGAAGTTTTATTGGCTTTTCACGTAAACCAAGTTATTCAGCCTCCTTTCTCCACCTAAAATTTCGTACTATACTGTTTCTTCCTAATCTCTTTTTATATTTCTAAACAAATAAGTTTTTCCTCGCCTATCTGTCTCCCCTTCGAATCACCCTGGATCCACCAGGGCTGGACCCTGGCAGACAACAGAGGATGAGATGGTTGGATGGCATCACCGACTTAATGGGCATGAGTATGAGCAAGCTCTGGGAGCTGGTAATGGACAGAGAAGCCTGGCATGCTGCAGTCCATGGGGTCACAAAGAGTTGGACATGACTGAGCAAGTGAACGGACTGATAGATGAGAGAATCTGTATCCTTCAAGCCAGTAATCTAATCTTTCTAGGCTAGTGGTACTCAACTTCAGTAACATATGATGATCGCCTGGGGTGATTAAAACATACTGATGCTCCTGCTCCACAGCTGATAAATTAAATCAGGATGGGGAGGAGAGGGCAGCATCAGTATTTATTAAAAGGCTTCCTAAGTGATTTAGAGTAGAACTTCTATACCAACAGGGGCTTCCCTGATAGCTCAGTTGCAATGTAGGAGACCCTGGTTTGTTTTCCTGTTTCAGGAAGATCCACTGGAGAAGGGATAGGACACCCACTCCAGTATTCTTGGGCCTCCCTTGTGGCTCAGCTGGTAAAGAATCTACCTGCAATGCGGGAGGCCTGGGTTAGATCCCTGGGTTGGGAATATCCTCTGGAGAAGGGAAAGGCTACCCATTCCAGTATTTCTGGCCTGGAGAATTCCATGGGCTGTACAGTCCATGGGGTCACAAAGAATCGGACACGACTGAATCACTTTCACGTTAACTTTTTCTATACCAACAGTCTGAAAGGCTGAGAACTTTGAAGCAATTGAAAAATCTTGAATAAAACCAACCAGCCAAAGAAACACACTAGATTTTGATAAGCTGTATACTTGCAAGAAGAAAAGAAAGAGATGTTTTAGAAAAATTGTCTACAGAAGTGGAAACAAAATGATTCCTCTAGTATTTAAACTCCAGGAGGATGAAGAATTTTATTTTGTTCACTCTTGTATTCCTAATACCGAGAACAGTACCTGGCACAAAACAGGTGATAAATAAATGACTGGTGAATGTATAAGTTTTTCATTTGCTTTCAATCAAACAGAAGCCCCTGATTTTAAATATTCCAGTTAGCTGAAAATTTTATACAGAAAGAAGGCAAGTTGGCAAATATACTCTTCAGTTAATCAACAGACAACATTCTTTAAGGGGAAAAAGATCACGTTCTACAATTCAAAAGAGTATTTCGATTTTAGAAAGGGAAGGCAAAGAGATATTGCTATGGGTAAACACAGCCCAGTCCTTTTTAAAAATTCACTCTTAACTTTTAAAAAGGTTAGCTGTCATCTGTAAATTCATGGGATGAGAACATGGAAAGTCAAGAAGGAAAGAAAAAGTAATTGGTGACTTTACCTAAACAAAATGCCATATGACATGCATCCTAAGGAATTAACAGAAATCATTCTGGACTTCCCACTATGTTCTTAAAGCACTCAGTAAGTCCTGTCTCTTATACACATCTAGATGTGTATAAGAGACAGCCCCGCCCCCCCTGCCAAAACCAGAGTCTGCTTGCCTTTATTGCATATAAAAACAATGTTTCAGCTCAAACCCCTTTGGGTGGCTCTCTAACTTGCCTAACAGGTTCCCCCGGACTTTTTACAACTTGCGAATTGCTTACAGCCACCCAAAAGCGAGAGGGACAAAGCTTAAAGCATCTTAAAGATACAGAGCCTTTTCTAAAGGCTAAAAATCATATTGGTGATGGGTTTTCACTGTTGACTCAATGACTGCTGCCAGGCCTCTATATTCTTTATCTTTTAGACACCTGAAGGATATTAATCAATGTAATAGGGATATAGAAATAGGAATGTAGTAGTTTTGATGTTAGCAACACTAGACTTTTGAGTTAATTACTTTTCTTTGTTATATATCCTTGCACTCCTCTTGTGTCCTTGCTATGTAAGAATGTAACTTTATTTAGTGCTGAGAGTGGCACCAGACTTTGGGAAGATCAACACAAATAAGTCTTCTGGTTGACAAACCCTTATCAGAAAAAAGGCCGTAAAATGTTAATTGCCTCTCTGGCTACAAGATGATGTAAATCACCTAAGACTTGTGTATACAATTAGGTATGCCGAGAGAAAGTCTGGTTTTGATGAGTCAGGGCTGCTGATGCTGCATAACTTTATATTAACCATTGATCTCTATGTACAATCAAAAAGGTATAAAAGGCCTTTTTAGACAATAGAGGCTGGGCAAGTCGCTGGACTGGTTTCCCCTGTGCCTCCTCTTTACTCTAATTTCTGGCTGAATTCCCATCTGGGGCATGGAGGCTCGCCATGTGTACTTACTTACCCTGGCTTCTAAGATCCGTAAGAGAGGGAGCCCAAGGCGGGTCACCCTCCGATATTCAAATGGACCCTGGTGGCCTAACGTAGATGGTGCAAACTTCTTGTCTTGAAGTTTTATTGGCTTTTCACGTAAACCAAGTTATTCAGCCTCCTTTCTCCACCTAAAATTTCGTACTATACTGTTTCTTCCTAATCTCTTTTTATATTTCTAAACAAATAAGTTTTTCCTCGCCTATCTGTCTCCCCTTCGAATCACCCTGGATCCACCAGGGCTGGACCCTGGCAGACAACAGAGGATGAGATGGTTGGATGGCATCACCGACTTAATGGGCATGAGTATGAGCAAGCTCTGGGAGCTGGTAATGGACAGAGAAGCCTGGCATGCTGCAGTCCATGGGGTCACAAAGAGTTGGACATGACTGAGCAAGTGAACGGACTGATAGATGAGAGAATCTGTATCCTTCAAGCCAGTAATCTAATCTTTCTAGGCTAGTGGTACTCAACTTCAGTAACATATGATGATCGCCTGGGGTGATTAAAACATACTGATGCTCCTGCTCCACAGCTGATAAATTAAATCAGGATGGGGAGGAGAGGGCAGCATCAGTATTTATTAAAAGGCTTCCTAAGTGATTTAGAGTAGAACTTCTATACCAACAGGGGCTTCCCTGATAGCTCAGTTGCAATGTAGGAGACCCTGGTTTGTTTTCCTGTTTCAGGAAGATCCACTGGAGAAGGGATAGGACACCCACTCCAGTATTCTTGGGCCTCCCTTGTGGCTCAGCTGGTAAAGAATCTACCTGCAATGCGGGAGGCCTGGGTTAGATCCCTGGGTTGGGAATATCCTCTGGAGAAGGGAAAGGCTACCCATTCCAGTATTTCTGGCCTGGAGAATTCCATGGGCTGTACAGTCCATGGGGTCACAAAGAATCGGACACGACTGAATCACTTTCACGTTAACTTTTTCTATACCAACAGTCTGAAAGGCTGAGAACTTTGAAGCAATTGAAAAATCTTGAATAAAACCAACCAGCCAAAGAAACACACTAGATTTTGATAAGCTGTATACTTGCAAGAAGAAAAGAAAGAGATGTTTTAGAAAAATTGTCTACAGAAGTGGAAACAAAATGATTCCTCTAGTATTTAAACTCCAGGAGGATGAAGAATTTTATTTTGTTCACTCTTGTATTCCTAATACCGAGAACAGTACCTGGCACAAAACAGGTGATAAATAAATGACTGGTGAATGTATAAGTTTTTCATTTGCTTTCAATCAAACAGAAGCCCCTGATTTTAAATATTCCAGTTAGCTGAAAATTTTATACAGAAAGAAGGCAAGTTGGCAAATATACTCTTCAGTTAATCAACAGACAACATTCTTTAAGGGGAAAAAGATCACGTTCTACAATTCAAAAGAGTATTTCGATTTTAGAAAGGGAAGGCAAAGAGATATTGCTATGGGTAAACACAGCCCAGTCCTTTTTAAAAATTCACTCTTAACTTTTAAAAAGGTTAGCTGTCATCTGTAAATTCATGGGATGAGAACATGGAAAGTCAAGAAGGAAAGAAAAAGTAATTGGTGACTTTACCTAAACAAAATGCCATATGACATGCATCCTAAGGAATTAACAGAAATCATTCTGGACTTCCCACTATGTTCTTAAAGCACTCAGTAAGTCAGCCCAAGGAAAAACATCTGAGACTGGCTCAAACTTGAGCCTGTGCACTGATTCTATTTCCCTGTTTTTTTTTTTTTTCCTCTCTTTCTCATAAATGTACTCCTAGAAATGATAAAGCTGTTAGCCTAATTTTTATATCTAAAAATGCTTTTAATTGAAGTTAACAACTTGAAAAAAATACAGAAAAACAGGAAAGACAAAGTGAAAGTCAAGACTGAAAGAAGAAACACTTTGTCATCCAATTTCTATTATAAAGATTTTCTTTTTGAAACTTCACACCTAAAGGAATATTTGAGATATAAGCACTTTGAAAAGCACATTATCAACTTTCTCAATATTGTCTTTGTGGAAACTTATTTTAACTTTTGTGAATCATTTTTTATAGTCTTCAAGATGGTAGTCAGTACACACAGGTAGATATTTACCTTTGCATGGTAATTAATTTAAATTAAATAAGATTAAAATCCTCAGTTGTACTACTATCTCAATAGCCACATGTGGTGAGTGGATGCCACACTGCACAAAACAGACACAGGACATTTCCATCATCACAAAAAGCTCTAGTGGATAGCACTGGGAAAATAAAATACAGGACATTATCCTCAGAAAGCTTCAAGCAATAGTATCAGTCAGACCAGGAAATTGTTACAAATGTCAGTTATTATTTTTAGGTAAGGAAGGAAATGACAAAACTAGATATAAAAAAGTCTGAATATAGAAAATCCATTATGTTATAAATCTTGTTAGCTTTCTTTGCAGCTAATTTTCAAGTTTGGGGCTCACTCTTATTCACAGATCACACTTATAAACCCCACTCTTTGATTAAGGAAATCTGACCAGATTCAAATTCAAGTCCAATACTCTACCCACTGATGAAAACACTTCGGTTGAAAGATTTATCCTAAGACTTTAGGGAGCAGGTGGAGAGACACACATATTTCCTAGAGGAAGCACTAGGTTTGTCTTCTTGGGTTTGAGTTACTGTAACATTAATTCTTTCTGAGGTCTAGCCTGAACTTTCTGAGAATTCACTGAAATAATGAATAGCCAAGATCAGTCAATGACATGATGGTTTCCCCTTCTCCGGGTGAAACATCAAGATGACTAAAAGCCAGCACTCAAGGAGAAAGCATCTGCAAACAAGTAAAATACTACTTTTACGTATATTTTAAAAGCTCTTTTATTCTTTTACATGTGACTCCCAATACTTTTACTCTACATTCTTTTGGCAATCTCTCACTTTGGCTTTTTCTATCAATAGTCCAGTGGGAGAAAATATTTTAATGTGTTTGGTCCTTGGATTATTTTTTTAATCAGTAAATTAACATTATTAAGCAAGATTCAGCCTATCTTCACAGCACTTTATAAAAGCTTCTTAAAAGAAGTCGTTGACATTTCTGGGGGAAAATACTCATTCAAGGCACTGATGGTTCAGGGACTTGATAGGTGCTTTAGAAAAAGGACTTCACTTAAGCCTCATAATAACTTTAAGAGATATTACCACCGTTTTACAGGGTCTATCAGTTTTGTGTAAAAGGGATCTTGTCTGAAGTTCCTGACACCATACTTGATCCATCACAGGTACTTCAAGTTGGTGGATGCATGAGAGAACAGAAGGAACCTCTTTTGTAATCTCAGTGACAGACGTGGAACCTTGCAGTGAGCACTCAAAAAATCCTGAGAGTTAGTCACTCAGTCATGTCCAACTCTTTGCAACCCCATGAACTGAAGCCAGACAGGCTCCTCTGTCCATGGGATCCTCTAGGCAAGAGTACTGGAATGGATTGCCATTCCCTTCTTCAGAGGAACTTCCTGACCCAGGATCTGAACCTGGTCTCCTGCACTGCAGGCAGATTCTTTACTGTTTGAGCTACAGGGAGTTCAGTTCAGTTCAGCTGCTCAGTCGTGTCCGACTTTTTCCAACCCCATGAATTCCAGCACACCAGGCCTCCCTGTTCATCACCAACTCCCAGAGTTCACTCAAACTCATGTCCATCAAGTCGGTGATACCATCCAGCCATCTCATCCTCTGTCATCCCCTTCTCCTCCTGCCCCTAATCCCTCCCAGCATCACAGTCTTTTCCAATGAGTCAACTCTTCACATGAGGTGGCCAAAGTACTGGAGTTTCAGCTTTAGCATCATTCCTTCCAAAGAACACCCAGGACTGATCTCCTTTAGAATGACTGGTTGGATCTCCTTGCAGTCCAAGGGACTCTCAAGAGTCTTCTCCAACACTACAGCTCAAAAGCGTCAATTCTTTGGTGCTCAGCTTTCTTCACAGTCCAACTCTCACATCCATACATGACCACAGGAAAAACCATAGCCTTGACTAGACAGACCTTTGTTGGCAAAGTAATGTCTCTGCTTTTGAATATGCTATCTAGGTTGGTCATAACTTTCCTTCCAAGAAGTAAGTGTCTTTTAATTTCATGGCTGCAATCACCATCTGCAGTGCTTTTGGAGCCCCCCCAAAATAAAGTCTGACACTGTTTACACTGTATTCCCATCTATTTACCATGGAGTGATGGGACCAGATGCCATGATCTTAGTTTTCTGAATGTTGAGCTTTAAGCCAACTTTTTCACTCTCTTCTTTCACTTTCATCAAGAGACTCTTTAGTTTTCCTTCATTTTCTGCCATAAGGGTGATGTCATCTGCATATCTGAGGTTACTGATATTTCTCCCAGAAATCTGGATTCCAGCCTGTGCTTCTTCCAGCCCAGTGTTTCTCATGATGTACTCTGCATAGAAGTTAAATAAGCAGGGTGACAATATACAGCCTGACGTACTCCTTTTCCTATTTGGAACCAGTCTGTTGTTCCATGTCCAGTTCTAACTATTGCTTCCTGACCTGCATATAGGTTTCTCAAGAGGCAGATCAGGTGGTCTGGTATTCCCATTTCTTTCAGAATTTTCCAGTTTCTTGTGATCCACAGGGTCAAAGGCTTTGGCATAGTCAATAAAGCAGAAATAGATGTTTTTCTGGAACTCTCTTGCTTTTCAGTGATCCAGCGGATGTTGCCAATTTGATCTCTGGTTCCTCTGCCTTTTCTAAACCCACCTTGAACATCTGGAAGTTGACGGTTCACGTATTGCTGAAGCCTGGCTTGGAGAATTTTGAGCATTACTTTACTAGCATGTGCGATGAGTGCAATTGTGTGGTAGTTTGAGCATTCTTTGGCATTGCGTTTCTTTTTGTTTTTTAATTATTATTTTTTTTAATTTAATTTTATTTTACTTTACAGTACTCTACTGGTTTTGGCATACATTGACATGAATCCGCCACGGGTGTACACGAACTCCAAACATGAATCCCCAGCATTGCATTTCTTTGGGATTGGAATGAAAACTGACCTTTTCCAGTCCTGTGGCCACTGCTGAGTTTTCCAAATTTGCTGGCATAATGATGTATATTTCTATTTAATTAGCAGTGGAACTTAAATTTTAATATGCACACCTTTTAAAAACTAAAATCATTTGAAAAGTCTATCTTTCCAACAAATGCAAGGATCTTAGAAAGCTTTAACTCCAAATACTCCACTCCCATATTATGTGTTTTTGTTCTTCAATATGTCAGTTCAATTCTATTTTTGTTTCTCCATATTTGTTAGCATTAACAGTATTTCTGTTATTGTTTGCTTATAATTTTATTATTTATCTATTTTTATTAAACAAATGATTTAAATTTATTGAATTAATAAATATTAAATAAAATTATTAAATTAATAAATTGAATCTATTAAATAAAAATGAAAGTTTTTATTACTTATTTATTTTGGCTGTGCTGGGTGCTTGTTGCTGTGTGGGTTTTTTCTCCAGTTGTGGCAAGCAGGGGCCACTCTCCAGCTGCAGGGTGCAGGCTTCTCACTGCGGGGCCTGGTCTGTTACAGAGCAGGGCTGCAGGGCATGTGGGGTTCACTCCTTACAGCGCATGGGCTTAGGTGCTCCACGGCAGGTGGGATTCTCCCCGACCAGGGATCGAACCCACGTCTCCTGCAGCTGACAGGTGGATTCTCTCCCACTGAGCCACCAGGGAAGCCCCTGTTATCGTTTTTTAAATTTATTCATTTTGGCGGCGCTAGGTCTTCGCTGCTGCGCACAGGCTGTCTCCAGTCGCAGTGACCCGATCTACGCTCTGGCTGCACTGTGCAAACTTCTCACTGCCTCGCTTCAGGGCCCTGTGCTGGAGGACAGTCTCTCGGGCGTGTGGGCTTCAGCATATGCTGGGCGTGCGCTCAGTAGCTGGGCTCATGGCCTCCAGAGCACAGGCTCAGAGCCGTTAGCGCTGGGACTTTTTTGCCTCCCGGCATGTGGAGAAGGAAACGGCAACCCACTCCAGTATCCTTGCCTGGAAAATCCCATGGACGGAGGAGCCTGGCAGGCTACAGATCATAGGGTCGCAAAGAGTCGACAAGACTAAGCGACTTCACTCGCTCACTCACTCACGTGGGATCTTCGTTCCCAGATCAGGGATCAAACCTGTGTCCCCTGCACTGGCAGGTGGATTCTTGACCCCTGGACCTCCAGGGAAGTCCCATTGTTACTGTGTTTGCTATTTTACAGTCAGTGCTTCTGACGAATGTTTAGCATTTCTTGGTTCATACTTTCTTTACTCTTGCAGTGCAGAAATGTCTTCAAGGATATTTTCCCTGAGTTCATCTTTCACCAGTCTCTTTAGTGAGGGTATGAGAACGGTAACCACTCTGGTTTGGTTTTTACTGCTGGTGGCAATCTGCCTGCAACGTGGGAGACCTAGGTTCGATCCCTGGGTTGGGAAGATAGCTCTGACTGGTTAGTTAGTTCTGCATTTGCCAATATCTCTTTTTAAACTTCACTAGTCTGTGATGGTTTAGATAGGTCTACAACAGTCGGACAGTTTGATAGTTTATTTCTCTTAGAACTTTGAAGTATTTTTAAACTTTTTGGCTTCCCTTGTTGCTATTGAGAGGCTTGCTGCCAGAACTGCTATCTTTTTCACACTAAAAATCTGCCTTTTCTGTCTCTGCTTTTAATACCTTCTATTTATCTTAGTTGTCTGAAATTTCACTATAACTCATTTATTTATTCTGCTTGGGGTTCATTGTGCTTTTTGAATCTGTGGGATCATAGCTATCATATCTCTGAAAATCCTTTGGGATTATCTCTTCAAAATACCTCTATCCCATTCTCTACTTTTTCCTCCTAAATTAGAAATATATCAGATGTTCTTACATATATTCCTTTTAATTTTGTTTTTATATTTCTCTCTGATGGATTCTAGGTAATTTACTTAATAGTCTTCTAATCCACAGCTTCATCTGTCAAATTAATCTGATCTGCTGTTTAGATTGCTCTACTGTATTTTCACTTTTGTAACTTTTAATTTCTAAAAGTTTCATTGTGTTTTTAAAAGCCTGCCTGCTTATTGTTTGGGTTAATTAATTTTTTTTGTTTTAGACAAATGTCGACTCAAAAGCCATTATAAGAAACAATACAGAGAGATCTCATTTGTTCTCTAACCAGTTTCCCCAATGGCAACATTTATACAATATTATAACCAATGTATTGACAGTAATACAATCCACTGACATTCATATTTCCTATTTTATTTATATTCATCGTGTGTCAGTACTGAAATCAGATTGATTATATTATATTCTTTGCAGCCAAAGATGGAGATGCTCTATAGAGCCAGCCAAAACAAGACCAGGAGCTGACTGTGGCTCAGATCGTGAACTCCTTATTGCAAAATTCAGACAAAGTGAAGAAAGTAGGGAAAGCCACTAGACCATTCAAGTATAACCTAAATCAAATCCCTTATGATTATACAGTGGAAATGACAAACAGATTCAAGGGATTAGCTCTGATAGAGTGCCTGATGAACTATGGACAGAGGTTCATAACATGGTATAGGAGGCTGTGATCAAAACCACCCCAAGAAAAAGAAATGCAACAGGCAAAATGGCTGTCTGAGGAGGCCTTACAAATAACTGAGAGAAGAAGAGAAGTGAAATGCACAGGAGAAAAGGAAAGATAGGCCCATCTGAGTGCTGAGTTCCAAAGAAGAACAAGGAGAGATAAGAAAGCCTTCTTAAGGGAGCAATGCAAAGAAACAAAAAACAATAGAATGGGAAAGACTGTGGACTTCTTCAAGAAAATTAGAGATACCAAGGGAATACTTCATGCAAAGAAGGGCACAATAAAAGACAGAAACAGTGGACCTAACAGAAACAGAAGAGATTAAGAAGAATACATAGAAGAACTGTACAAAAAAGGTCTTAATGACCCAGATAACCATGATGGTGTGATCACTCAGCCAAAGCCAGACATCCTGGAATGTGAAGTCAAGTAGGCCTCCAAAAGCATCACTATGAACAAAGCTAGTGGACCACTGGAGCTATTTCAAATGCTAAAAGATGATGCTGTGAAAGTGCTGCACTCAATATGCCAGATAGTTTGCTCATTATAATCATATTTGGAGTTTTCGAAAAAGTAGCAATTTGAGGCCGCCGGCCGCCGGCCGCGCCTTTTAGCCGCGCGCGGGCGCCCCCTGCCGGCGCGAGGGCGGCGGGGGTGGCGGCCCGAGGCGGGCGGGGCGCGGGGCCGGGGCTCCGGGTGCCTGAGAGAGGCGGGAAACCGCGGGGCGGGTTGGAAAACGCGGGGATTGGGGGGCGCCCCGGGCGTCTAAGCTCCTCTGGCTTGCTGGCTCAGGAAAGGGCCCATCACGTCCAGTCGTCGCCAAGCCCAGGTGTGCCCTCTGTCACCTTAAATAAAGACCTCTGGCGTCCCCGGTGGGGACCCTGGCCAGGCTCCTTCACCTCGATCAGCACGCGGCGGTCTCCCCTGCGGCTCACCCCCGCCTTCCCCGCGTTAGAGAGGGGGTTTCGTGTCCTTGGACACCGCTGCTCCCGGCTGTCTTGTGCGAAGCCGGTGAACTGGGTTCAAAGAAAGCGTTCTGTAAACGCGCAAAGGCGGAGCGCTTGCCTGTTCTCGAAGACACCGATCTCTGTGATGATAACAGCTTAGGGTTCCCCATCCAGATTTCCACCTGTCTCTCTCCAGTATTCTTGCCTGGAGAATCCCAGGGATGTTGGCTCAGGAAAGGGCCCATCACGTCCAGTCGTCGCCAAGCCCAGGTGTGCCCTCTGTCACCTTAAATAAAGACCTCTGGCGTCCCCGGTGGGGACCCTGGCCAGGCTCCTTCACCTCGATCAGCACGCGGCGGTCTCCCCTGCGGCTCACCCCCGCCTTCCCCGCGTTAGAGAGGGGGTTTCGTGTCCTTGGACACCGCTGCTCCCGGCTGTCTTGTGCGAAGCCGGTGAACTGGGTTCAAAGAAAGCGTTCTGTAAACGCGCAAAGGCGGAGCGCTTGCCTGTTCTCGAAGACACCGATCTCTGTGATGATAACAGCTTAGGGTTCCCCATCCAGATTTCCACCTGTCTCTCTCCAGTATTCTTGCCTGGAGAATCCCAGGGATGGGGGAGCCGGGTGGGATGCCGTCTATGGGGTCACACAGAGTCGGACACGACTGAAGTGACTTAGCAGCAGCAGTAGCAATACCTGGGCATTTGTATTTTTCAGGAAATTCCAAGATAATTCTAATGTACTTCTGGATTTTAAAGAGTGATTATAGGTTTTTATATTAAATGATAGTGTTAGTGATATATAATTCTCTTATTTTCTGTGATATATAATTCTTAAGTATAATTAGATACATACATAGTGATATATAATTCCATTATTTAATTCAACATATTAAAGTGAATAATAGTTACATAATCACTATAGTGAAAGATATTTATCCATTTTCACAATCAATAGCCAAACAAAAAATAAAAGATAATTACAGTTGCAAGCCATAATGGAAACATGATTAACCCAATAGCACTGAAACATGTACATTACCACATGTAAACCAGGTGGCCAGTGCAAGTTCGATGCATGAAGCAGGGCACCCAAAACTGGTGCTCTGGGACAACCCTAATAATAGTTACATAATCACTATAGTGAAAGATATTTATCCATTTTCACAATCAATAGCCAAACAAAAAATAAAAGATAATTACAGTTGCAAGCCATAATGGAAACATGATTAACCCAATAGCACTGAAACATGTACATTACCACATGTAAACCAGGTGGCCAGTGCAAGTTCGATGCATGAAGCAGGGCACCCAAAACTGGTGCTCTGGGACAACCCAGGGGGGTGGGGTGGGGAGGGAGCTGCAAGCAGGGTTCCGGGTCGGGGGACGCATGTATACCCGAGGCTGATTCATGATGAAGGGTGGCAAAAAAACCTCACAGTGCTGGCAAGTAATTGTCCTCCAATTAAAGTAAATGAATTTTAAAATATTTATATACAATGTGGGGGGTTAAGTAGAGTGATGTGGTAAGTGGGAGGGCATACACGCACATGTTTTCATCTACCCAGCCAGTCTAGTTAGTGCCTGCCTGCTAAGTCGCTTCAGTCATGTCCGACTCTTTGTGACGCCATGGACTGTAGCCTGCCAGGCTCCTCTGTCCATGGAGATTCTCCAGGAATACTGGAGTGGGTTGCCATGCTCTCCTCCAGGGGATCTTCCCAACCCAGGGATCAAACCGGTGACTTCTATGGCTCCTGCATTGGAGGCGGATTCTTTTCCACTGAGCCACTGGGGAAGCCCTTGATTAGTGCCTGTAATCCATTTACATTTAAGTTAATTATCAGTATGTATGATTCTATTACTATTTTCTTAATTGTTTTGGGTTTATTTTTATAGGTCTTTTCCTTCTCCTGTGTTTCCTGCCTTGAAAAACTGCTTTAGCACTTGTAAAGCTGGTTCAATGGTGCTGAATTCTCTTAACTTTTGCTTGTCTGGAAAGCTTTTGACTTCCTGTCAAATCTGAACTAGAGTCTTGCTGGGTAGAGTATTCTGGGTTGTAGCTTCTTCCCTTTCTTCACTTAAGTATATTGCATCACCAGTCACCTTTAATATCCCTCTTTTCTGGGAGCTTCCTTTCATATTCCCTTTCCCTCCAGTCTGGATTAGGATCTCTTCAGAGCAGAACATGCTAGGTATAACCTTCCAAAGCACTTTATCATACAACTTTACTGTAATTGTCTGTTCTCTTCCACATATCCATAAGACAAAGTTCCTTGAAGGCAAGATTGTATCTTTATTTTGAGCAGCTAGTAGTATCCAGCACAGGACTGTTGAATTAGTGAATAATTATAAAAGAAAGCACTAACCAGAAAAGTAAAATGATAATTTATGAGAATTTATTGCTGTCGTTTAGTTGCTAAGTTGTCTCTGAGCCCTTTGCAATCCTGCAGACTGCAGCCTGCCAGGCTCCTTCATCCCTGGGATTTCCCAGGCAAGAATACTGGAGTGAGTTGCCATTTCCTTCTCCAGGGGATATTTCTGATCAGGGATCGAACCCATGTCTCCTGCACTAGTAGGCAGATTCTTTACCACTGAGGCACCAGAGAAGCCCCAACTTATGAGAATAAGAGGTTTTAAATTGCTTTTGTTTAAAATGGTAGAAAGAGATCCACATAAAAGTACCTCAGTGATGTAGAAGGAATGATATTCATTGATAATTATCATGGATTAAGTCATCATGTCACTAATAGTAAATCCATTAAAACATTTTCATGGAAAAATGGTCCAGGTTGACATTTCAGAATGCTAGGACTACAACTCCTGTCCAGCATTAGCCACAAGTTGCCTAATCGAAAGAGAAACCTCACCATTAGCTGTTATAGCCTCAGTGATCATGGGAATAAGAAACAATGAGATTTAAAAATGTTTCTTGGTCTGTGGAGCCCTGGGGGAAGGTACTCCCCCCACTTGTTATGTGAGATATAAAAATAATGCTAGTTCCATAACAATGATTTAGTAATTTCTATAACAAAAAATAATTTTAGTATATTTGCTATTTGAGTTTAAAAAATGAAAATCTCAGAATCTTACTTCAATAGATGACTCATCATTTTGTTAAGAAAAATATTCAAAGAGGAAAGAAATCTAGATATGACCCATGAGTGTTCATGTGATAACATGATCTTTCCTCAAATAAGTAATGAATGTCCTAAGTCCTCTCGTGTTCAGCATGTGATTCCAATTCTATACACATTCCTCTAAGAATGACATTTAAGCTGATTTATTTCAAGTGAATTTCTAGGCAAACTGTTCCTTAAGAAAGAGATACAAATTCTTCTTACAACAAAACACAGCCTGTGGTAGAATATCTAAACATTCAATACTTCTTTCTTATTAGCAAAATATTGCCATTGTTCTAAAATAAACCAACCAAGCAAATCACTTGAGCAAAATCATTATCCTTTCTAACAGCTCCTCATTTATAAAATGAGGATAATAATTCCTGCTACCCAGGACTTGTAAAGATTACAAATAATATATGTGCATACAAAGGAATGATCACCGTGCTTAGCACACAATCTGCTAATCACGAGAAGTCTCTGTTTTTTATTTTCTACAAGATTTTTTTAAATCCAATTTAATCCTTCTGGTGAGGATGCAATTTAGTTGTCTTCATTTTTGGGAAAATATAGGTAACATACAGAAATATGGATTATTCACACACATATTCACACACATGTGTGTTTGGTATGTCCCTGAAGTATCCATTTTCTGTGCATTTATCTGAGGTTATCCACTTTGCTTCACCATGTGCAGACTTGTCTTAGATTCAGCTAAGTTAAACATTCAGATGATTAATTTCACAAATAAANGGAAAATATAGGTAACATACAGAAATATGGATTATTCACACACATATTCACACACATGTGTGTTTGGTATGTCCCTGAAGTATCCATTTTCTGTGCATTTATCTGAGGTTATCCACTTTGCTTCACCATGTGCAGACTTGTCTTAGATTCAGCTAAGTTAAACATTCAGATGATTAATTTCACAAATAAATAAAAAAGGAAATATCTGTTCCTTCGAAGCTAGAAATATGCTGTAAATTGATTCTCATAGGATTATATTTAGCTGGAATCATAGCAAGCACAAATAAAAGGAGATATCTTGTTACATATGTTCTACTTCTCAGACATTTTTAAATTCTTTCCTCCTATAAACCATTCTTAGAATTACTTTACTCTCAAAATAGATACAGTATTTACTTCATTCAAAGGATCACAAAAATTTAACTATGAGTTCATATTTTTCACTTTAAATATTGAATTACCAAAACATTCCAGTTTAATTTCCTTTGCTTACTTTCCACACATGTAAGTGGAAAACAGTAATTTTTGAATTGAAATTTTATTATAAAAATAGATGTTATGCAGAAAACAGTTAATATAGCTGTCCTAAGACTGCTATCCTTGGACAAGCTGGCTGACTCCTGGGAACTTAGATTTCAAAATAGTTGTAACTATTCCCTTACTGATGCGTGATGGGGATCGTCCCAACCCAGGGATACAACGCACATCTCCTGCATTGCAGGCAGATTCTTTACTGCTGAGCCAAAGGGGAAGCCCCCCAAAACATTTCACATGTTTTGTAACAGTTTACTGATGGAGGAATAAATCCTGTGTGACTCTACTGGGAGAGGACTCTTGAAGGCTTGCTCCTGGTTTCCTCCAGATTTTGTTCCATGTGCCTTTTTTCTTTTGCTGATTTTACTTTGCATGTGTTCACCATAAAGCTGTGAGTACACGTGTATACTAATTCCTACTGCTGCTGCTAAGTTGCTTCAGTCGTGTCTGACTCTGCGACCCCATAGACGGCAGCCCACCAGGCTCTTCCGTCCATGGGGTTTTCCAGGCAAGAGTACTGGAGTGGGGTACCATTGCCTTATCCAAATTCCTACTAGTTCTCCTAAAAAGTCAAAAACCCTTAGGGTGTCTTGGGGACTCTCAACACAGATGGCATAAAATGTCTTTAATCAAAATATCTTCTTTTTTTCCCATTTTTATATTGCCTTTTGTTATTTTTTCCTAGGTACACCATTTAGGAACACAGAGAAAGTGAACAGTTAAGAGAGAGAAATAATTATAAAAATGTTGCCATCCAATGACCTAATTATTAACCCCCTGAAATCTGGCTTTCTCCTAGATTACAGCCCACTTTAAAAAATATAAATTTTAGATTATTTAAAACAAATTATAGCCACTTAGAACGTTTGAAAATCCTTACTAGGTTACAGTTAGTTTTTGTAATGTGCACCTTCTTATAAATTGCTTTACCTTTAGAGAATAGGTTAAGTCCAATCATATTAATTGAAAAATGGAATATATGAATCAGTTCAAAGATGTCTTTTTTTTTAGTTTTGAAAATCATAAACATGTTAACCATGCATACATTCTGAACTATATCTTAAAATTAAAATTGACTTCAGTGAAAATTCTGAACTGTTTAAATTGTTCTCAAATATTTCCCAGTAGTATTGCCAGTGGTACAGAACTTACATTTTTTTGCAGTGTGGGCATTTTGCCAGAGTGTTGAACCTCAATTCCATCCACTGTAAAATAAATGAGAAGAGAGGTTGAAAAGAGAAACAACTGAAAACTATCCAATCTGATAAGCTGTTTCTTTTAGCTCAAATGTTCTCAGGGATCACGACAGAAGCCATCAACCTTTTCATGTTTATATGAGCTTTCCCCCTCCAACTCATCTCCCCCTCCCTTAAAATAAAGGTTACACTTCCCTTCTAAAACAGTTCCCAAGGTTTTCCCAATTTTCTGATGCAATCTAGGTTTGCTTTACAATGAAAACTGAATGTCATGTCATAATCGGGGTCATTTTATTCAGCTTTATGTCTCAGTCCATTGCCAGAAAATAAAAACATATTTCATGTACCTCCAAAGTTGTTTCTTCTCTGAATATTAATGACTAACTTTTAAAAATACATGGATATTAAGACTCAGTACTAAAATACAATTATTCTATTTATATAGAAAATGCACAAGGTAAATAAATAACACAAATTAGATACAAGTAGAACTAATGGCCACCTGATGGGAAGAACTGACTCATTTGAAAAGACCCTGATGCTGGGAAAGAGTGGAGGCAGGAGGAGAAGGGGACGACAGAGGATGAGATGGCTGGATGGCATCATTGACTTGATGGACATGAGTCTGAGTAAACCTCAGGAGCTGGTGATGGACAGGGAGGCCTGGCGTGCTGCAGTCCATGGGGTCACAAAGAGTCAGACGTCACTGAGCTGAACTGAGAATTAATGTGAGGAAACTGCTTTCTGCTTAGAGTTGCTTATTCTATGTTAAAAAAAAAAAAAACTCCTATAAACAACTTTCTTTCAGTTTTCTTCCCTGTGTTGTTGTTCAGTCACTCATTGCGATCCCATGGACTGCAGCATGCCAGGCTTCCCTGTCCTTCATTATCTCCTGGAGTTTGCTCAGACTCACGTCCATTGAGTAGATGATGCCATCCAACTATCTCATCCTGTATTGCCCTCTTTTCCTCCTGCCTTTAATCTTTCCCCAGCATCAGAGTCTTTTCTGATAAGTCAGTTATTTGCATCAGGTAGCCAAAGTATTGGAGTTTCAGCTTCAGCGTCAGTCCTTCCAGTGAATATTCAGGACTGATTTCCTTTAGGAGGGACTGGTTGGATCTCCTTGCAGTCCACGGGACTCTTGAGAGTCTACTCCAGCACCACAGTTCAAAAGCATCAATTCTTTGGTGCTCAGCCTTCTTTATGGTCCAACTCTCATCTCTGTACATGACTACTGGAAAAATCATAGCTTCAACCTTATTACCTATATCTTCCCTATAATATAGGCATAAAGTGGGCTATCTTCCCCACAGTTCTATTATCCAGATGCTTGAAACAGCTTACTGGTATTAAAAGTAGGTTAAAGTGTTTGAAAAGATGTGCAATATAAGTTTAAAATAAGTATTACTAGCACTGACATATATACACTGCTGCTGCTGCTGCTATGTCGCTTCAGTCGTGTCCAACTCTGTGCAATCCCATAGACGGCAGCCCACCAGGCTCCCCCATCCCTGGGATTCTCCAGGCACTCCATGTGCAAAATAGATAGCTAGTGGGAAGATGCTATGTAGCATGGGGAGAAGGTAGGATGGCAGTCAAGAGGGAAAGGATACATGTATATATATGTATATATACATATATATCTGGCCAAATTGCCAGTGGCTAGGAGGTTAAAGCGTCTGCCTGGACTGCGGGAGACCCAGGTTTGATCCCTGGGTCGGGAAGATCCCCTGGAGAAGGAAACGGCAACCCACACCAGTACTCTCACCTGGAGAATCCCATGGAGGGAGGAGCCTGGTGGGCTACAGTCCACGGGTTCGCAAAGAGTCGGACACGACTGAGTGACTTCACTTCACTTCACATACACATATACATGTATATATGTATACATGTAATTCTGAGTGATTTTCATTGCTGTATGGTAGAAACCAGCACAGCATTGCAAAGCAATTATCCTCCAATTAAAAAATAATTAATAAAAAGGTAACTCTTCACCACAAAAAAATGTATTTCCTCAGCCACTTTGCTTCTTTTAACAAAGAAAAATGTAAATTTGTTATTTATAAACAAAATTTGCAGTGACATTACAAGTTCAACAGGGCTTTCCCTTGTGGCTTATCTGGTAAAGAATCCGCCTGCAACGCTTTCACCTCCCATCATTTGCTTTTCTACATATCTTCTTGTAAAGTGTACACTTTCTTTATAGAATTCCTTCAAGTACATTAACAGTTTTATCATCAAAATAACCTTTCTTTCATTAATATTAATTTTCGTTTATGATTCCGGGTCACTCTTTTTTCTTCATAACTCTCAAGTTCTAGCTATAGTGGGGCTTTTTTCCACACAATAGAAGATAATGTTCAGAAAATACCTAATACATGACTTAAAAAATTTTTTTTAATGATTAACTTCTAAAAAGACAAATAAATCTGAGTTTGGACTTCTTTTTATTCATTTAAGTTTCAAACTTTCTGAAAGTTATGCAACTTTGAAATAATCTCTCTCAATCACAGTAGGAATACACACACAGACCCAAGGTAAATAAACTAGAAATGAAAGTTTACATGAATGTTCACTCTTTTCACAATGATTATTTTTTCAATATTTGAGAAAGCTAAACCAAGGCTACAGTTTTTTCAAGCACTGATAACTGTTTCTTTCACTGCTTATTTTGTAACGAATTTATTTCAAAGCTTATTATTAATAGTAAAAATGCTAAAATTAATGCACTAAATAGAGACGTACATAGATTTTTACAGAAATTGGCATAGAACATTAAGAAGTGAAGAATATAGAAATCTTACTAATTACTTTTTATGTATTTGTAATTAGTTATAAGACAGTTGTTGAACTTGTAGGGAAAGTTAAAGTCACTCAGTCATGTCTGACTCTTTGCAATCCCATGGACCATACAGTTCAAGAAATTCTCCAGGCCAGAATACTGGAGTGGGTAGCCTTTCCCTTCTCCAGGTGATTTTCCTAACCCAGGGATCAAACCCAGGTCTCCTGCATTGCAGGCGGATTCTTTACCAGATAAGCCACAAGGGAAAGCCTTGTTGAACTTGTAATGTCACTGCAAATTTTATTTATAAATAACAAATTTAAGTTTTTCTTTGTTAAAAGAAGCAAAGTGGCTGAGGAAGAAATTGTGAAACCCCTTAAAGCTGAAAGCTGAAGCTGAAACTCCAATACTTTGGCCACCTGATCCAAAGAACTGACTCATTTGAAAAGACCCTGATGCTGGGAAAGATTAAAGGTGAGAGGAGAAGGGGACAACAGAGGATAAGATGGTTGGATGGCATCACCAACTCAGTGGATATGAGTTTGAGTAAACTCTGGGAATTGGTGATGGATAGGGAGGCCTGGTGTGCTGCAGTCCATGGGGTCACAAAGAATCAGACATGACTGAGCAACTGAACTGAACTAAGAGAGTAACTCAAAATTCAAGTTTGAAGGCTAATACACTGGCAAAGAAATTCTAAAATTTTTAGATGACCAACCTACTGGAGATTACTTAGTCAAGTTTTATCATTTTAGCACAGATTATGCATGATAAATTTGATTATAACTGACAAACAACCAAAACTCTGTTGTATAACTAGTAACTTATACAGGCAGCAACTTAGCATATCTGGTTTTGTTGTTATCTACAAGAATTCTTTTAAATGTGGCCAACTAAAACTAGAAAAACATGTATTATTAGAAATAACTTTGTCATAATCTATTTGAATGAATGCAAATACCTGTCCTTTTGAAAGGATTTACCACTGTTCTCTTATCTAAAATGCAGCCTCTGCACTCTTAAAATTCTACTGCCCAAACCCTGAAGTGTCAATAGAAAAAAATATCTAATTTTTCCTGTTTTTAATTGGATAAATTGGATAGGCAACATTGTGTAAATTTAAGGTGTACAGTCTACTACTTTGATACGTTTACAGATTGTAACATGGATGTCACTATAGTGACATTTATCACATTACATAATTATAACAATGTTACTGTCTACATTCATTATAAATTCCGGGAGATAGTGAAGGACAGGGAAGCCTGGCGGGCTGCACTCCATGGGGTCACAGAGTTGGATAAACTGAGCGACTGAACTACAACAATATTCATTATACTGTGCTTTATTTAGGTCTCCATGACTTATTCACTAACTGTTACAAGTTTGTACCATGAGTCTTATTCACCACTTCCCATGTTCTGATATCTTCTGGTGCCCACCATTGTCCTGTTTTTACAGGTTCAACTTTTTTCCACTCTATAATTAAGGGATATCACGCAGTACTTCTCTTTCTCTGTCTGACTTAACTTGTTCAGCAAATGTGCTCAAGGTCCTCTGTGTTGTCAAAAATGGCAGAATATCCTCATTTCTTGTAGTGGTGTTAGTCACTCAGTAGTATCCCAAGGACTATAGCCTGCCAGGCTCCTCTGTCCATGGGATTCTCCAGGCAAGGATACTGGAGTGGGTTGCCATTCCCTTCTCCAAATCATGTCCTGTGGCTGAATAATATTCCATTGTGTATTTTTGTTTGCACTCACTCACTCAGTCATGTCCAACTCTTTTCAGCCCCAGGGACTGTAGCCCACCAGGCTCCTCTGTCCATGGAATTTTCCAAGCAAGAATACTGGGGAGGGTTTGCCATTTCCTACTCCAGGGGATCTTCCAGACCCAGGGATCGAACTCATGTCTCTTGCATCTCCTGCACTGGCAGGCAGGCTCTTTACCACTAACACCACCTGGTAAGCCCCACATCCTTTTTATCCATTCATCCACTGTGGGCATCTGCATTATTTCCATTTTGGCTATTATGAAAATTATTTTCTGTCAAAAGGGTTAAAAGGAAATTCTCTAAAACCCAACTGTTTTTAGTAGAGGTCTTCCAATACTTGGCTTATTTCTGCTGCTGCTGCTGCTAAGTCGCTTCAGTCGTGTCCGACTCTGTGCGACCCCATAGACGGCAGCCCACAAGACTCCTCCGTCCCTGGGATTCTCCAGGCAAGAACATTGGAGTGGGTTGCCATTTCCTTCTCCAATGCAGGAAAGTGAAAAGTGAAAGTGAAGTCGCTCAGTCATGGCTTATTTCTAACCATTCTATAATATATAATAGATAACTTAGCTTCATCAAGTATATTTTTAAATTGATCTTAGGAGGCACAAAAGAAAGTAATACTACTAAAAACTAGTTAGCTGATAGTACCCTACTAGATTTTATTTTCTAATGGGTACAACAGACAACTGGGGTCATTTGATCTCTGGGTTGGAAAGATCCCCTGGAGTAGCAAAAGGCAACCCACTCCAGTATTCTGGCCTGGATAACTCCATGGACAGAGGCGCTTGGGAGGCTTCAGTCCATGGGGTCACACAGAGTCGGGCCAGCTGAGCAACTGAGCACACACACACGTCATTACTTTAAAGTGTGTTCACTGCTGTCACTCTCTGCTAAGCAACCGAACTATAGTGCCCTACGAACAAGTGAAGAAAATTGGAACCTGTCTGAAGGTACTGTATTGGCCCACTTCAGGGCAAAGTTTGAACTATCATCTATGATAGGTTGTGTTAGATTTCACTGGGAAATGCCAACCCTACCCAGCACGTGGACCTGCCTTCCATCAGTAACGGAAAACACCTACCCCACACAGACGCAATTCAACTCTCTGCTAGTTAGTTGCCTTAAGAAACTTCTTTACATTCATGGAGAACTAGTCTGAAATGCTTTTATTCTTCTGGAAAATTATTTTCTAAACAAAGTCCCCCAAAACACTAGTCTGGTTAGACAATCCCCTCAAAACTGTTTCAACATCTAAAAATGTTTACACATACTACATAAAACTTCCTCTTGGATCTTAATATTATTTATTTATAAGAAATTAAGCTTAATTAAATTGTAATAATTATTATTTAATGGTTTAATATTATTTAATTATTATTAGTTTAACATATTGTATACTAGAAGTGCTAAAGAATATACCTATAAAAATTCTGCTTAATTTTTCTATCCTAGCAATTCCTTATAATCTTGGAACTCTTTACTCACATAATACTTATTATTATCCTGTAAAATGAGCATTCTGATGAATATGCTTTGGAAAACACAAATTTAGCTTTTCTCAACACTATCCACTGTTCCAGACAGGCTGTTAAATGAATACTGTGAATAGTGTGAATTTCTAGTAAATATAATTTTAGCATTATGGCAGTGATATTATATTACATCATATTATATTATTTGTTATAAGTGAAAAATATCGTTGAGGACACAGTCCATCATACTTTCAACCCATGGGAATGATTTTCTCTTAGGTCTCAGTATTCCAGTAAAAGCTGCTAGGTGAACTTTTCAGAAAACATCACAAATATCTTGTAATAGATCATGTTTTCCTCTTTTCACTAATCATAGAAGGCACACCACTAAAATTCAGTCAAATTTTAACAATTACACAGGACTGAATATTATGCATACTTATATTCTTATATATGACTTCATCATATTTCTGCCCTATTTTTCATCTCCTTGATTTTGCATGTTTTATTTTTCAAAGCTACTGGACTTTGTAACTTGTTTCAGTTGCTTATGGGCCTTGTAAACCAAGGCTGAAACAAGGTATGGAATAAGTAGATGAATTATCCTATTAGATAAAAGTTTGAAGGACAAAGACTACTAGAGAGAATCTAAGATTACTTGGATTGGCATAATAATAACGATGAGGTGAAGTTCTCACGTGAGAATGGAGAGTTTATTCTTTGTAACCCTCAGCATCTCTCATTAGTCTGAAACTCTCAAAGGTAATAGCCATGCTAAAGGTATGTACTGTGTTCTCTTAATCACAAAAAACTTTGTTTTCAGGGAATTTTGAAATCATCTTTAAATACCATGGGTGTTAATCCAAAACACCCTTACACCCTTTCCTGCCAAAGACATAAAATTTTTAAATCATAATTACTATGCTAATAAGATTCGCGTGCTTGCACTGAATGTTAAGTAAGTTACAAGTTCTTTTCTGGCTTACATAAAACTTAGTGACTTTCTTCTGAGGGGAAAATATTTAAACCCCCAATTTTTTATGCATAAATGTATAAAGTCATGTCACATACATCTATCTAACCTCTTAACTTAGATCATTCTCTAGAGTTCATTTCTAGATGATTCCAAAAGTTAAATATAAAGCTTTGTAACAGTTGTCTTTAATTTTATTTTTTTCCTCATTTCCTTATCTATCCTAATATCAGTTTGGCTAATTCTCTCTGAAATTCTTTATGCTATTCATAACCACTGTCATCATTTTTCTGAATAACAAAGCCTAAATATCTTATTTCTTCAGACTTGCCCATATGCAATAAATTATATACATAACATCCACAAATACATTTTAATTATAAATCTCAGCTTTAGCTTTCCATTACTCTTAAGATAATGTCACTTCAGCTAGCCTAGATGCTTCTATATATACACTAAGAACATTCTGTATTTCCCTGCTGTAGCCTAAATGCTGCTGCTGCTACTGCTGCTGCTAAGACGCTTCAGTCGTGTCCGACTCTGTGAGACCCCATAGACGGCAGCCCACCAGGCTCCCCCATCCCTGGGATTATCCAGGCAAGAACACTGCAGTGGGTTGCCATGTCCTTCTCCAATGCATGAAATAAGTGAAAAGTGAAAGTGAAGTCGCTCAGTTGTGTCCAACTCCTAGCGATCCCATGGACTGCAGCCCACCAGGCTCCTCCATCCATGGGATTTTCCAGCACATAATTCTTGTTTTAACTGTCTTTCTCCTGCTATTATTGGAAAATCCCATGAGGGCAGGGACTGCACTTTCCTGTTTCCCAAGCATGTAACCCAGTGTCTGGTACACACTCAGTATTTATTTTTGAACAACTGAAGTCAGCTCACTTATAATGTGGTTTATAAGGATTATCCATGTCAAGGATTTGGATAATCCAAGGAAGAACTATGGATGGAGGTTTGGGACATTGTACAGAAGGTGGTGATCAAAACCATCCCCAAGAAAAAGAATTGCAAAGAGGCAAAACAGCTGTCTGAGGAGGTCTTATAAGTAGCTGAGAAAAGAAGAGAAGCAAAAGGCAAAGGAGAAAGGGAAAGATAAACCCATCAGAATGCAGAGTTCCAAAGAACAGCAAGGAGAGATAAGAAAGCGTTCCTCAGGGATCAGTGCAAAGAAATAGAGGAAAACCACAGAATGGGAAAGACTAGAGATCTCTTCAAGAAAATCAGAGATACCAAGGGAACATTTCATGCAAAGATGGGCTCGATAAAGGACAGAAATGATATGGACCTAACAGAAGCAGAAGATATTAAGAAGAGGTGGCAAGAAAACACAGAATAACTATACAGAAAATATCTTCATGACCCAGATAACCACCAGAGTGTGATCACTCACCCAGAACCAGACATCTTGGAGTATGAAGTCAAGTGGGCCTTAGGAAGCATCACTATGAACAAAGCTAGAGGAGGTGATAGAATTCCAGTTGAGCTATTTCAAATCCTGAAAGATAATGCTGTGAAAGTGTTGCACTCTATAGGACAGCAAATTTGGAAAACTCAGCAGTGGCCACAGGACTGGAAAAGGTCAGTTTTCATTCCAATCCCAAAGAAAGGCAATGACAAAGAATTTTCAAACTACCGCACAATTGCATTCACTTCACACGCTAGCAGAGTAATGCTCAAAATTCTCCAAGACAGGCTTCAACAGTACGTGTACCAAGAACTTACAGATGTTCAAGCTGGATTCAGAAAAAGCAGAGGAACCAGAGATTAAATTTCCAACATCCAGAAAAACATCGACTTCTGCTTCATTGACTACATTAAAGTCTTTAACTGTATGGATCACAACAAACTATGCAAAATTATTAAAGAGATGGGAATACCAGAGCATATTACCTGCCTCCCATGAAACCTGTATGCAGGTCAAGAAGCAATAGTTAGAACTGGACATGGAACAACGGACTGATTTAAAATGGGGAGAGAAATACATTAAGGCTGTATATTGTCACCCTACTTATTTAGCTTATATTCAGAGTACATCATGAAAAATGCAGGGCTGGATGAAGCACAAGCTGGAATCAAGATTGCCAGAAGAAATATCAGTAACCTCAGATATGCAGATGACACCACCTTATGGCAGAAAGTGAAGAGGAACTAAAGAACCTCTTGATGAAGGTGAAAGAGGAGGGTGACTGGCTTAAAACTCAACATTCAAAAAAAGAAGATCATGGTATCCAGTCCCGTCACTTCATGGCAAATAGATTTGGAAACAATGGAAAGAGGACAGACTTTATTTTCTTGGGCTCCAAAATCACTGAAGATGGTAAGTGCAGCCATGAAATTAAGACACTTGCTCCTTGGAAGAAAAGCTATAAGAAACTTAGATAGCATATTAAAAAGCAGAGACATTACCAATAAAGCTATAGTCAAAGCTATGGTTCTTCCAGTAGTCATGTACAGAGGTGAGAGTTGGATCATAAAGAAGGCTGAGTTTCAAAGAATTGATGCTTCTGATCTGTGGTGTTGGAGAGGGCTCTTGAGAGTCACTTGGACTGCAAGGAGATCCAACCAATAAATCCTAAAGGAAATCAGTACTGAATGCTCATTGGAGGGACTGATGCTGAAGCTGAAACTCCGATAATACTTTGGCCACCTGATGTGAAGAACTGATGCATTTGAAAAGACCCTGATGCTGGGAAAGACTGAAGGCAGAAGGAGAAGGGGACAACAGAGGATGAGATAGTTAGACGGCATCAACGAACGTGAGTCTGAGCAAGCTTGGGGCATTGGTGATGGACAGGGAAGCCTGGCATGCTGCAGTCCATGGGGTTGCAAAGAGTTGGACTAAGAGACTGAACTGAAATGAACTGAGTTTATTCCCTTAACTCCAAGTTTCATGTTTAAAAATCAGAAACATTTTGATAAATTATAATACGAATATTTCTTGAATCTAGAACCATGAATCTAGAATCAAGCAAGGCCACTGCATGAGGCTGTACGTTTTGTGCTCTACTAAGGAGGTGAGGGTAGGAGGTAGATTCAATTGCTCACTAAGCCAAGATACCCAAGTTGCTCTGCCTAGAGGACAAGGTGCTTGTTTATTATTGGTCTATCCAGAGAGGCCCTTTTTGCAAATGAATGAGTCAGAGGATGCACCTTATATGTAATTTACAAATAATGCAGTATATTATTAACTGCGTTTCTGATTAACTATTTTTCTTTAAAAAAGGCTTTATTTTAATCCTTTGGTCAATTTGCACTTGGACCAAACTATAAGACTACAAGCAGTGGTCAAATCTGTGTGATCATGACCTACATTGAACAGATTGATGTCTCTGACAGATGTCTTGTTACATACCAGGAACGTGTTTCCACAGTGCCCACACACGACCCTTGTTCCTTCTGGTTGGACTGGCAACGCAGGTTGAGCAGGCTGCTCTTCAGAAATAAGCATTACTGGGCCAAGGTTAATTATGCGTCTACTGTGGAAAGAGAAAGGGAAACATCATTATCGCACAAATGGAGAGAGGGCAAAACCTACAATATAGGGCCCAAACATGTGATACAACATTGAAAATAAGATACTCTTGCTTTATAAATTAAGTGAATTAAGTTTCAGCTTTTAGGGCCAAAAATCATAGAAAATAGCAATAGTCAATATTTTAAAAGTAACAAAATAAGATACAATTGGACCTAATCAAATCACCTTAGGAACCATTTAACTGTTCCATATAATTTCAAATCTTATCATTCCTCATCTTACCTTACCTTATCTTATCCTATCTAGGAAGACAACTTGAGTTTGATAAAAGACTAAAGAAGTTAAAATATTCTAAATTAACATTTATATGTGTGCCATGAAGATACCAAAGCGCTGAGTCAAACCAAATTTTTCTGGGTAGGCTGGAACTCCTTAATATCTATTTAATAAGAGTTGGACAGAAAAGAAAATGGTAGGCTGCTTTCCTTTCTTTTTCCCCAGTTACCATTAGATAGGGTTTTAACTGACTAACATTCAAAATGACAGAAATCACAGGGAAAAAATACAGTTAAGGTTTTGATATACTCCTGTTTGGGAACTCCATATGGCATTTGGCAGGGGAAAATAACTACAGAATTTATTTAAGTGGATTATACTTAGCAAAGGACTTCCCTGGTGGCTCAGACGGTAAAGCGTCTGTCTACAACGCGGGAGACCCGGGTTCAATCCCTGGGTCAAGGAAGATCTCCTGGAGAAGGAAATGGCAACCCACTCCAGTATCCTTGCCTAGAAAATCTCACGGATGGAGGAGCCTGGTGCTACAGTCCATGGGGTCGCAAAGAGTCGGACACAACTGAGCAACTTTACTCATTCACTCATACTTAGCAAAGACTAGTGTATTAATACTTGGTAAAGTGCACAATGATTACTAAAATACTCCCAAATTAAGATGAAATATGTCAAAGATTCAAAGATAAACTAATCAGTTATTCTTAGTTAAATATAATGAGTCACTGATTTATTACAGTGCATTAAACAGTTATATAACATCAAGATAACTTGAATTGTTCATTCAAGAATTTTGGTTTATGAATACTTGTAACCATTAATTTCAAACTAAGCAGTATAACTCCTTTAACAAAGAAAAAATATTGGAGGTCTTATAATTACTTTGAGGATAAAGACTCTGTTTAGAACAAACCCTGCCACACAATGAATCTTTAATAAGGACTTGTCAAATGAACAAATGAAAGGATAGATGAATCTTTATGTCTTACCAATTGGGTCTTGGACATCCTATTCGCCGTGAAGTGTCCTTACAAATGAGGAGACAATTACAAGGGCATCTAACGTATTTCTTTCCTGTTGGGGGATTTTTGATTGGCTAGATAAGAAAAGAAAATACAAACAAAGCGAATTAACTGAAGTACAGATTGCCAAAGCTTGCTTGTGTATAAAGAGGAAATGAATCCTAAAAATCTAAAGCTGCACATAGTGCTACCAAAGTACAAATTAAGGAAAATTACATCATAAATAATTTATTTTATTGAAATATAGTTGATTTGTAGCATTGTGTTAACTTCTACTGTACAGCAAAGTGACTTGGTCATACATATATATACTCTTTTTCATATTCTATTCCATCATGATTTGTTGATGGAATGTTTCATATTCTATTCCATCATGGTTTATTGACAGAATAGTGAATATACTCCCCTGTGCTACACAGTAGTGCCAGAGTCCAGCTCCAGCAGCCAGGGAATCAGCCTGAAGGGATGAGCAGTGTCGGCGGAGAATGACGCAGCCTCTGACTTGAGGTGCAGGACTGCCTGTTTATTTCAAGCATCAGGTCTTCTTTTATACTTTGACAAAAGCATTAGGTCAGAGGTTTTACATTTTCAGCTCCCCCTCACCCAGATTTATTGTCTCCTTGTTGCCCTTCAAACAGAGTTCCTGCTTCAGCGATTCTCTCAGAATCGTGTTTACTTGTGATTACATTGTAACTCATGCTTATGTCTGGGCTGCATACCACATTTCTCACTTTATTTCTTATCTTTCTAAATCCTGCCTGCCCCTAGTATCTTAAGCTCTCTGTCTCCTAAAAAGGCTTCANTTGAGCAGGCTGCTCTTCAGAAATAAGCATTACTGGGCCAAGGTTAATTATGCGTCTACTGTGGAAAGAGAAAGGGAAACATCATTATCGCACAAATGGAGAGAGGGCAAAACCTACAATATAGGGCCCAAACATGTGATACAACATTGAAAATAAGATACTCTTGCTTTATAAATTAAGTGAATTAAGTTTCAGCTTTTAGGGCCAAAAATCATAGAAAATAGCAATAGTCAATATTTTAAAAGTAACAAAATAAGATACAATTGGACCTAATCAAATCACCTTAGGAACCATTTAACTGTTCCATATAATTTCAAATCTTATCATTCCTCATCTTACCCTACCTTATCTTATCCTATCTAGGAAGACAACTTGAGTTTGATAAAAGACTAAAGAAGTTAAAATATTCTAAATTAACATTTATATGTGTGCCATGAAGATACCAAAGCGCTGAGTCAAACCAAATTTTTCTGGGTAGGCTGGAACTCCTTAATATCTATTTAATAAGAGTTGGACAGAAAAGAAAATGGTAGGCTGCTTTCCTTTCTTTTTCCCCAGTTACCATTAGATAGGGTTTTAACTGACTAACATTCAAAATGACAGAAATCACAGGGAAAAAATACAGTTAAGGTTTTGATATACTCCTGTTTGGGAACTCCATATGGCATTTGGCAGGGGAAAATAACTACAGAATTTATTTAAGTGGATTATACTTAGCAAAGGACTTCCCTGGTGGCTCAGACGGTAAAGCGTCTGTCTACAACGCGGGAGACCCGGGTTCAATCCCTGGGTCAAGGAAGATCTCCTGGAGAAGGAAATGGCAACCCACTCCAGTATCCTTGCCTAGAAAATCTCACGGATGGAGGAGCCTGGTGCTACAGTCCATGGGGTCGCAAAGAGTCGGACACAACTGAGCAACTTTACTCATTCACTCATACTTAGCAAAGACTAGTGTATTAATACTTGGTAAAGTGCACAATGATTACTAAAATACTCCCAAATTAAGATGAAATATGTCAAAGATTCAAAGATAAACTAATCAGTTATTCTTAGTTAAATATAATGAGTCACTGATTTATTACAGTGCATTAAACAGTTATATAACATCAAGATAACTTGAATTGTTCATTCAAGAATTTTGGTTTATGAATACTTGTAACCATTAATTTCAAACTAAGCAGTATAACTCCTTTAACAAAGAAAAAATATTGGAGGTCTTATAATTACTTTGAGGATAAAGACTCTGTTTAGAACAAACCCTGCCACACAATGAATCTTTAATAAGGACTTGTCAAATGAACAAATGAAAGGATAGATGAATCTTTATGTCTTACCAATTGGGTCTTGGACATCCTATTCGCCGTGAAGTGTCCTTACAAATGAGGAGACAATTACAAGGGCATCTAACGTATTTCTTTCCTGTTGGGGGATTTTTGATTGGCTAGATAAGAAAAGAAAATACAAACAAAGCGAATTAACTGAAGTACAGATTGCCAAAGCTTGCTTGTGTATAAAGAGGAAATGAATCCTAAAAATCTAAAGCTGCACATAGTGCTACCAAAGTACAAATTAAGGAAAATTACATCATAAATAATTTATTTTATTGAAATATAGTTGATTTGTAGCATTGTGTTAACTTCTACTGTACAGCAAAGTGACTTGGTCATACATATATATACTCTTTTTCATATTCTATTCCATCATGATTTGTTGATGGAATGTTTCATATTCTATTCCATCATGGTTTATTGACAGAATAGTGAATATACTCCCCTGTGCTACACAGTAGTGCCAGAGTCCAGCTCCAGCAGCCAGGGAATCAGCCTGAAGGGATGAGCAGTGTCGGCGGAGAATGACGCAGCCTCTGACTTGAGGTGCAGGACTGCCTGTTTATTTCAAGCATCAGGTCTTCTTTTATACTTTGACAAAAGCATTAGGTCAGAGGTTTTACATTTTCAGCTCCCCCTCACCCAGATTTATTGTCTCCTTGTTGCCCTTCAAACAGAGTTCCTGCTTCAGCGATTCTCTCAGAATCGTGTTTACTTGTGATTATATTGTAACTCATGCTTATGTCTGGGCTGCATACCACATTTCTCACTTTATTTCTTATCTTTCTAAATCCTGCCTGCCCCTAGTATCTTAAGCTCTCTGTCTCCTAAAAAGGCTTCAGTCGTGTCCGACTGTGCAACCCCGAAGATGGCAGCCCCTGGGATTCTCCGGGCAAGAACACTGGAGTGAGTTTCCATTTCCTTCTCCAATGCATGAAAGTGAAAAGTGAAAGTGAAGTCACTCAGTCGTGTCCGACCCTCAGTGACCCCATGGACTGCAGCCTTCCAGGTTCCTCCGTCCATGGGATTTTCCAGAGTACTGGAGTGGGATGCAATAGCCTAGCTATTCTTAATTATTCCTAAACCGTAAGCTCAGCAAACTTCCTTTGCCATAAAAATTGCCCTCACAAACAGGTCTCAGATAACAGTCCTTTCCCATGGCCTCAGGCTGCGGCCTACATGCTCATCCTGGAACATTCTTTGTAAAGATCCTTGAACAAATGTCAATGGTTACTTTATAGATTATTTTCTGGGCACAACTGTGGAAGGCTTTGTGCTTTCTAATGCTTCTCTCAAGAACAATAAGCACCTCAACATTCTTTCCAGCCAACTCAACTGAAGAAAGGAAAGAACAAGTCAGAATCACAAGACCTAACTCCTTCATCCTGGGACCGTGCCTGCAGGATGAGGAGAGGGGGTTGGGGCCATGCCTCCATTTTGTCAGTAATGCCTAATGCAGCTCCCGACACAGTAGTGCCTTGTTGTGTATCCATCATACATATCAGCAATCCCCATCCTTTTTGGTACCAGGGACTCGTTTCGTGAAAGACAATTTTTCCATAGACTCGGGTGGGGAAGTACAGTGCTGGATGTTTCAGGTGTGTTACATTTATTATCCTGCTGCTGATCTGACAAGAGGTGGAACTCAGGCAATAATGTGAGCGATGGGGAGCAGCTGCAAATATAGATGGAGCTTTTCCCACTGTGCCGTGCTCACCTCCTGCAGCGTGGCCCAGTTCCTGACAGGCCACAGACCAGCACCAGTCTGTGGCCCAGGGGCTGGAGACCCTGGGGACCCCTGCTGGATCTAAAAGTTCACATCTGCTAGTCCCAACCTCCCAGTCCTTCCCTTCCAACCCCCTGCCCTTTGACAAACACAAGTCTGTCCTTGATGTCTGTGAGTCTGTTTCTGCTTTGTAGGTGGTTTCATTTGTATCATGTCTTAGACGCGCCACATGTAAATGGCATCATATGGTGTTTGCCTTTGTCTTTCTGACTTCCCTTAGTATGGTAATCTCTAGGTCTAGACATATGTATATCTCACATCTTCTGTATCCATCCATCCGTCAGTGGACATTTACGCTGTTTCCATGTCTTGGCTATGGTAAATAGTTCGGCTATTCTATCTTTCCAATTTAGATATATGACTAGATATATGCCCAAAAGTAGAATTGTTTGATCATACGGCAACTCTGATTTTAGGTTTTTTGAGGANATTTTAATAACATTAAATATTTTATATTTATTATATAACATATTAAATGTATTTAAATTTTGAAAATAATTTTTAATTGACTTCTGGATCCGATTTTCTTTTTTCACTGAAACAACTGGGCAAACATGAATTAACTTGGGACATTCCCAGCAGCCCAGTGGCTAAGACCCTGCATTCCCAGTGCACAGAGCTGGGATTTGATAGCTGGCCAGGGAGCTAGACCCCACCTGCACAACTAAAGGTCCTGTGTGCTACAACGAAGACCCAGCATAGCCAGATAAATAAATAAAAACAAAATTTAAAAAATCATGAATTAAGTCAAAAGATTAGATAACAGTATTATATCAATGTTAATTTCTGATTTTTTTTAACTTACTATAATTATATAAGTGAATGCTCTTTTTATTTTTTTAAAGAAATTCACATTAAAATATTTAGGGGTTGAAGTGCACCATGTCCACAATTACCTTCAAAGGTTCTGAAAAATTATTTATTTATTTGAAGAAAGGTACTTTGTAAAATATCAATATTTACAGAATGTGGGTAAAGAGCCTACCCTATGGGAATTCTCCATACTATGTACTATTATTTTTCTAGCTTTCTATAAGTCTGCAACATGTATTTTTTTAATATTTAAAAATTTTAAGTCAATAACCTTGGTAGAAATATGTGTAAGTTAGCAATAAGTCAACAGTAATTTATTAAATTATATTATAATAGAATCTGACAATCTAAAATATCCAGAATATATTGTTATAAAATATAAAGTATCAAGAACCAGAATCTGCATTAATTTCTCTAAATTCATATTTACCATGCCTGGAGAATCCCAGGGACGGTGGAGCCTGGTGGGCTGCCATCTATGGGGTCGCACAGAGTCGGACACGACTGAAGCGACTTAGCAGCAGCAGCAAACATGTTGACAGAGCTTCCTGGTGGCTCAGACAGTAAACAATCTCCCTGCAATGCAGGAGATTTGGGTTCTATCCTGGATTGAACCAGGGGTTCTCCATGGGTTGGGAAGATCCCCTGGAGAAGGCAATGGCAATCCACTCAGTATTCTTGCCTAGAGAATTCCATGGACAGAGGAGCCTGGTGGGACATGGCTGAGCAACGACTGACTACAGTGGAATATTACCCAGTCATAAGAAGAATAAATAATGCCATACACAGCTACACGGATGGCCCTAGACATTATCATACTAGGTGAAACGTCAGGCAAAAAAAAAGGCCCATATCATACATGGTTGCTGGTACAGGGAATATGAAAAAAAATGATGCAAATGAAGTCATACGCAAAATATATATAGACCCATAGACGTAGAGAACCAAATGATGGTCACCAAAGTGGAAAAGGTGGAGGAATGAAGGATAAATTAGGAGCTTTGGGTTAAATACACATACATACCTTATATAAAACAGATAACCATGAGTACCAACTGTATAGCACAGAGAATACACTCAATATTTTATAATAACCTATAAGGTAAATGATGAAAAATTATATACGAATCACTTTGCTATACACTTCAAAGTAGCTCAGCTGGCAAAGAATCCGCCTGCAATGCAGGAGACCCCGGTTTGATTCCTGGGTCAGAAGATCTGTTGGAGAAGGGATAGGCTACCCACTCCAGTATTCTTGGCTTCCCTGGTGGCTCAGCTGGTAAAGAGTCCGCCTGCTATTAAGGAGACCTGGGTTGGACCCCTGGGTTGGTAAGATCCCCTGGAGAAGGGAAAGGCCACCCACTCCAGTACTGTGGCCTGGAGAATTCCATGGACTGTACAGTCAGTCCATGGGTTCACAAAGAGTCAGACATGCTGAGTGACTTTCACTTTCACTTTCAAACTAACACAACACTGTAAATCATACTTCAGGAAAAAAAAATTGCAAGGTAAAGTAACAAGTTCTGATGTAGAAACTGCAGCAAGCTATTCAGAAGATCTAGCTAAGCTAATTAATGAAAGCAGCTATACTCAACAACATAGTTTCAACATATTTTCTTCTTCCCTATATAGGAAAAACATGTCATCTGGGATCTTCATAGACAAAAAGGTGAAAATAGTGCCTGATTTCAAAGCTTCAAAGGACAGGCTGACTCTCTTGTTAGGGGCTAATGCAGCTGGTGACTAAGTTAAGGCAATGCTTTCATTTACCGTTCTGAAAATCCTAGGGCCCTTAAAGAATTATGCTAAAACTACACTGCCACTAGAACGAAGTCTGGACGACAGCACATCTATTTACAGAAAGGTTTATTGAACACTTTAAGTCCACTGTTGATACCTACAGCTGAAAAAAAAATTCCTTTCAAAACATTACCTCCTAGTGATAATGCACCTCAAGAGCCCTCAAGAGCCCTTATGGAGATGTACAATAAAATTAAGTTGTTTTTCATGCTTGCTAACACAACATCCATGCTGCAGCCTATGGATCAAGAAGCAGTTTCGACTTTCAAGTTTCATTTTTTAAGAAATAGATTTATAAGGCTATAGCTGCCAGAGATAGTGATTCCCCGGATAGATGCGTCACTGTGGATTTAACCAACAGTCTAAATCTGGTTCTCTGAAGTGATGAGGTCATACAAGAGCAATAAAATTTGGCTATAATAAGCTACTTCTGGACATAAAGAAAATTGGGCTGGAATTTTTATATGATTTGTTGTTGTTCAGTCACTCAGACGTGTCTGACTGTGACCCCTTGGACTGCAGCACGCCAGGCTTCCCTATCTTTTATATCTCCCAAAGCTTGCTCAGATTCATGCCCATCGAGCTGATGATGCCATCCAATTATCTCATCCTCTGTCATCCCCTTCTCCTCCTACCTTTAATCCTTCCCAGCATCAGGGTCTTTCCCAATGAGTCAGCTCTTAGCATCAGGTGGCCCAAGTATTGGAGTTTAGGCTTTAGCATCAGTCCTTCCAATAAAAATTCAGAGCTGATTTCCTTTAAGATTGACTGGTTTGATCCCCTTACTGTCCAAGGGACTCTCAAGAGTTTTCTCCAGCACCACCTTCAAAAGCAACAAGTCTTTGTTGCTCAGACTTCTTTATGGTCCAGCTCTCACCTCCTTACACGAATACTGGAAAAACCATAGCTTTGACCAGAGGGACCTTTGTAGGCAAAGTGATGTGTCTGCTTTTTAAAATATGCTGTCTAGGTTTCTCATAGTTTTTCTTCCAAGGAGCAAGTGTCTTAATTTCATGGCTGCAGTCACCATCCACAGTAATTCTGGAGCCCAAGAAAATCAAGTCTGTCACTGTTTTCATTTTTCCCCCATCTATTTGCCATGAAGTGATGGGACCAGATGCCATGATCTTAGTTTTTTGAATGGTGAGTTTTAAGCCAGCTTTCTCACTCTCCTCTTTCACTTTCATCAAGAGGTTCTTTAATTCCTCTTTGCTTTCTCCCATTAAGATGGTAAAGGATCTGCCTGCGATGCAGCTAGACCCGGCTTTGATCCTTGAGTTGGGAAGATCCCCTAGAGAAGGGAATGGCAGCCCACTCCAGTATTCTTCCCTGGAGTAATTTGTGGACAGAAGGGCCTGGCGGGCTATAGTCCTTGAGGTGGCAAAGAGCTGGACACGACTGAGCAACTAACACTTCACATGATTACTACCCCTAATAAATAAAGAAACGTAAATAATTGTGAATATTCTCGAGAAAATGAAGAGTATTTAATTAGATTGCCTTGTATGGAATTAGTAATATTACAAGGGAGGAAAATAAGGTGGGAAGAAAGAACCCAACACTTTAAGGAATGCTCTCAGGCTTCCTAGGTAGCACTAGTGATAAAGAACCTGCCTGCCAATGCAGGAGAGGTAAGAGACGCGGGTTCAAACCCTGGGTTGGGGAGGTCCCCTGGAGAAGGGCATGGCAACCCACTCCAGTCTTCTTGCCTGGAGAATCCCATGGATGGAGGAGCCTGGCAGGCAACAGTCCATAGGCTCCTCTGGAAAGAGTCAGACACAAATGAAGTGACTTAGCATGTACGTACATTTTAAGTGTTCAACTGAAAAAAGAAAACAGCTAGTTTTGTAGGCATGATTTATTTATACAATAAAGTTCCCTAAATGATATCCCTTATAAAAATGAAATATGTTGCTTCATGACTGAAGGTTTTATCTTATGACTCTTCCATAAAACATATAACGTCCCCCATACTCATCTTTCATGGTTCGTAGAGATACAATAATCATTGGTTGACTTTTTAAAGACTTTTTCTAAGGAGAAAAAAATGCAAATGCCAAAAATAAAATTATTAATTTCAAATTTTGAGAGACTGAAAATTTTAAACTAACCATGAAAGCAGAAATATATTTAATTTAACCAGTACACACTTGACCAGTTTATTACTTAAAATCTTAAAAATCGTACTTAAAATTTAGTTGCCCTTCCCAAAGTTCAGGGAAAAAAAAATACCCTTCAATTTTTAAAAATATTTCACTAAATTAATATCAAAAAATGGAATAATATACAAGCTGTTAATAAGCACTTCAACACAAATGTCAGTAACAAACTCACAGTCACAAAATCCCAGAAAAACCATCCATATATCCTACAGGTGTGAACACATTTAAATAATTTTCCACATAAGAAGTACAAAGTCCACATTTATAGGGAACTTCAGTATTCATTTTGTTAGAAACCAGAATAGATTCAGTTGCGATGTGGATTACACTGAAGATAATTATAAATGATTGTTCACATTCAGCCTCATTTTTGAAAATAAAGAGCCCAATGGCATTACATTAAAATAATTCCTCATGAAATTTTCATAATGGAGTTAGATTTAAACACTAGAGGCATCTTTGTATGATAAAAGAGAAATAGCTAGAGAGAAGAAATAAACGTAAAAAATAAATGGCCATTTCTGTAACCAGCCCACATCTACTTTTAAGTAACATTATTGACACACTTTTTTAGGGAGAAGATTTTAAATAATAATTTGGGCTTTATTAATGAAAATCCCCACTTACCGTAGCTTCATTGCAAACTGTGCACTTAACCACATGCTGGTGAAGCTTGCCATCCAAATTGATGAGAGACTGGCACACACGGCAGTTTATGACTGGAATTCCGCTGGCATCTGGGCTGACGATGGCCGTATACGGAGGCGGGAGTTCCGCTAAAAAGACGGTAGCCACTTAGTCAGAGTCTCAGAGCTATTACGACTGGTTTGAGCATAGGAGCAACAGAAGCAAAGCAGGAAACTATTGATAAATATCTCCGGTTCTTTACGTTTTTACAGCTGGCCAACATTATATAGTTTCGGAACAGAAACACACATAGAACTATATCGTAAAGCAAAATAATTCCTAACTCCTAAAATCCAAATCACACTTACCTAGGTTCACACCTTTTATTAGCCTATACTCAAAACATCCACTCCATTCCTATGTGCAAATGCCTAGAGTTTATAATAGGAAAGTGATGATTTACGCCTAAAGTGAAAAATCTTACACTAATGATCTGACTCCTATGAAACAGAAATAGTCAATGAGGACAGAGTTTTAAAATCACTTATACACATGCATAAATTGTGTAGTTGCTGAGCTCTGTTTATACTAGAACCAGTGTAATAACTGCTGAGTATGACAAGAACAAAACGGGTTTAGTGGCAGGCAAGAAGAGATAAAAATGAACTTAGGAAAACTAAACTTATCAACAAGGAATATGTTCTAATTTAATGGCACCATGCTAGTTGCAGACAAAAACAAGAATGAAGTCAATTCAACAATTTTTGTCTCAAACCTTCACCTAACATTAAAATTCTAGGAAATGTTTCAAAGTATTTATGGGTTACCTGGGATTTAGTAGAAATGCTGCAAGAAAAAAATGGGTTAATAGATGGAAAGCAGCAAAATGATGATATTTATGAATATAAAGACACAGAAGATATTTTGTTCTTACTACTTTGTGTGTGTTTGAAAATTCCCAGAATACAAAGATACACAAGCACACACATACAAACACGCACACACACAGACACACTGTTTTCTGAGAGTCCTTACACTGACTGATTGGGTGATTGGGTAAAGGGTAGAAGCCCAACTTCAGAACTGTGTTCCTCAACCAGAAGTATTATTTGTTACAAAAGTCACAGGAAAGGAAATTAAATATACTATACCAGGATGGAATTTCTAAACGGGACTTGCCTAATCTCATTGTGTGGCTATCTTAATTACAGGCATAGGAGGCCCTTTCAAGGCAAGGTCTTGTCACAGGCCACCTAGAAAAGGCTCAGTACATGATTGAATCCCCATTAAGGAGAACTGATACATGATTGAATACATGATCGAATCCCCATTAAAGAGAACTGATAGGTTCAGAGGCTTCTGTGACACTATAAAATACAATCACAGCAGCTAATCATGAAAGGGGATATTTTTGAAATAGAGATTTTTCTATACACTGGATTAGATTCTGAACTCTGTGATACTTTGAGCTGATAGAACTGAGTTAGAGAACAGCACATTATGGTATGTTCAAAATACCACATATTACCACCTGGCATACTTGGGGTACATCATGGAGATATTTTTAGCCTTAAAAAGGATTACCAACAAGTGATATTCAAATATTCATAATAAGCCAAATTTCTGCAGTAGCCAAGGCTCTGAAAGAAGCCCCTTTGGAAATGATAATATGCACACATCTCTGGGAGGCTTATACCAGGATGCTGGCAAACACTGAACTTAAAAAAAAAGCTATAGATATCTAAATTATAAAAATAGTTTTAAATCCTTGGAAGAATTTAAGGCTGATACACAGTTACCTGTAATGTATTAATCAAGAAGAAAAATAGGTTAAAGGATCAATGTGTCAACAGTACATTTGAGCCCTTGCAATGTGCAGATTACTTTATCAGAACTCAGTAAAGAAAGTATTGTCCTGGTAAAGAGAATACACACTTTACTAGAAATTCAAGACACACTGCCTAGTATGCAACCATAAATATTGTTTTAGTAACTATCAGCAATAGCATTATTAATAAAAGCTGCATCTTTTGCCTTGAGGATGAGGGGGAAAGGCCACATTAAAGCCACAAATAAGGATGATAAAATCCATCCATTTCAACAGGCAAAAGTTTTGCTCAATGGAATCTCCTAAAGATTTCAATGGTTGATCTTCTGAAGCATTTGAAGTCTATCAGAACCAACAAAATCCTGTGAACTCTTCCTTTAAGATTTATACTACATAATTTTTACCCTGTAAAAAAAGAAAAGCTTTCAATGACAAAAATATGCTCAAACCTTCTGGAGGTTTGGGAAATAGAAGGAGTAGGTAAAGAATGAGTGAGGATGAGAAGTCTGAAGGGACTTATAGGAGAAACTAAAGCCTCCACGAGGCCAGGGCCATATCTGACTTGCTCAGGTCAGATTCAGCGCTTGTCACAGTGCCTGGTCTATGGCAGATGCTCACTACCCATTTACGGAATGAATGGTGGGTGAATAGGTGAATCCCTGAAATTTAATAGACTCATCTATTTCTCCTGGGAAAATGACACTAAGTATATTACTACCACTCTCCTTAAAGAGGAGCTGGGATCCTAGCACTAGAGCACAGCTTGACTGTGAAAAAGGTTTTCTCCTATATGTAGACTAACCTCTCTAAAACATGCACTGAGACAGGGAGGGGATTAGGAGACACTGGTCTGGTCCACCAGATAAGTCCAATCAATCCAAGAGATCAATAGAATGACAGATGTTACAGCCTAATTGCTCCACTGAACAGTGCTTTCAGGCCTACTGATCCAATTTTCTGTCTGTTATTTCAGCCCTAAACTGATTTAGAGATGTATCTTGTAATTTTATCTCAAGGAAACCTTCACCTACAACTACAACTCCTCTTGAAAAGGACTTGTAGTTCTAGAAATTTGTTTCACAGTCTGTAAACCTGCAGTAATTAGCAACTTAGATTGTTCATTTTATTTCTTTTCACTTTAAAGCAGCCAACAGATCACTACTATTATATCTATTTTAAATGCCTGCCCTGGATAAAAAGTCCGCTGCAATCTCAGAATGTGGGATCGTTGGATATTAAGAGACACAAAAGTTATTCATTTTGGAAGAGTCTTACTCGTTATTTAAACAATGATCATTTTTTCTATGGAGGTTGTCTATGTGAAAAATCTTTTTCCTCCATATGAACAGTATTTATTAGAGCAGTAGTCTTCAGACCTGAAACCATCCCCAACAAAGTTCCAGAATTATACAAAATGTTAGAAATTTATGTAGTCTTAGTCTAATACATAGCCTAACTTATTCACTTTATGGAAGAGAAAACTGAAGACCTAAAATTCTAACTTGTGGATAGACGTTTATACAGCACTTCAGCAAAACCAAGAGCTGACTCTTCCCCAGAGGTCTCTCCATATGAAACCTGCCTCTCTTAATGAATAATGATTTAATATATGGAAAAGACATAACGACTAGTTAAAGGGGATTAGGAGGATAAGAAAGAATACTTAGGGAAAATGAAGATTAGAATATAATATGAATAAACAATTAGTTCATGATAAAAATTTCATAGAAAAACAGACTCGATAAAATAATATAGACCACAAGGCAGGCATAATGGTCTTCCTTAAAGCACTCAAAAAGAGCCATTATTATTCCGTAAACCCAAAGTGATCAAATTACACTGTCCCATCATAAAATTTATCTGTTTCATGCCAAAAAAGTCCCTCTTTCCAGCTAAGTCATTCTGGTATAATAATCCATACTTCATTTTTTTACCAGATGTACCCAGATACAGCATTTTAAAGGTTGATAATGTTTTGCTGGAGAACTCTGGTCTTTATTACCTCAGTTATCCCTTTATAAGTCTCTGCAATGACAGTTTTGTCCAGTTTAATTCACTTACTTCACTAATATACTTTTTATATGCAGTCGTTCAGGCTCTTGACAAAGATATTGTATCCGAATTGAAAAGTGACATCAGATTAAACTAAGAGATATTTTATAACACTATGATTATAAGATGAGCAAAAAAAGTATAAAGAACCAGCCAGTAGGGAAACTCTGGCTTTCTCTCCTCCATAGGATCTTTGTAAAGAGTACAGATAGGGACAGGGTGCACCCAGGTGCTATGGATATGCACTTCCTGTATAAAATGTCTCCAGTCCAGCCCAACACAAAGAAAGAGAAGACTACCTTCTGTTCCTACCCTTTCTGAAACCAAAGGAATAAGATTATTCCAAGAGACTCCTTGGTTCTTTTAAAACCATTATACCCTCAGAAGAATCCATCTGGCTAAAGCCAGTTTGCAAGGTAAATGAGCTAGCTATTAGGTCACCAACTCTCAGCTCCAAAGTCACATTCTACGCTTTGTCATACTGGGACTAAAACTCTGCAAACCACATCTTTTCTTTGCCAGTTGTCTGCAGGTTATATTCTGTTAATAGGAGGTGATAAAACAGAAACTGCAAGGTTAAAGAAAAAAGAAGGGACTTGCAGCACTGGTTCCAAATAGGAAAAGGAGTACGTCAGGCTGTATATTGTCTCCCTGCNGTCAATGAGGACAGAGTTTTAAAATCACTTATACACATGCATAAATTGTGTAGTTGCTGAGCTCTGTTTATACTAGAACCAGTGTAATAACTGCTGAGTATGACAAGAACAAAACGGGTTTAGTGGCAGGCAAGAAGAGATAAAAATGAACTTAGGAAAACTAAACTTATCAACAAGGAATATGTTCTAATTTAATGGCACCATGCTAGTTGCAGACAAAAACAAGAATGAAGTCAATTCAACAATTTTTGTCTCAAACCTTCACCTAACATTAAAATTCTAGGAAATGTTTCAAAGTATTTATGGGTTACCTGGGATTTAGTAGAAATGCTGCAAGAAAAAAATGGGTTAATAGATGGAAAGCAGCAAAATGATGATATTTATGAATATAAAGACACAGAAGATATTTTGTTCTTACTACTTTGTGTGTGTTTGAAAATTCCCAGAATACAAAGATACACAAGCACACACATACAAACACGCACACACACAGACACACTGTTTTCTGAGAGTCCTTACACTGACTGATTGGGTGATTGGGTAAAGGGTAGAAGCCCAACTTCAGAACTGTGTTCCTCAACCAGAAGTATTATTTGTTACAAAAGTCACAGGAAAGGAAATTAAATATACTATACCAGGATGGAATTTCTAAACGGGACTTGCCTAATCTCATTGTGTGGCTATCTTAATTACAGGCATAGGAGGCCCTTTCAAGGCAAGGTCTTGTCACAGGCCACCTAGAAAAGGCTCAGTACATGATTGAATCCCCATTAAGGAGAACTGATACATGATTGAATACATGATCGAATCCCCATTAAAGAGAACTGATAGGTTCAGAGGCTTCTGTGACACTATAAAATACAATCACAGTAGCTAATCATGAAAGGGGATATTTTTGAAATAGAGATTTTTCTATACACTGGATTAGATTCTGAACTCTGTGATACTTTGAGCTGATAGAACTGAGTTAGAGAACAGCACATTATGGTATGTTCAAAATACCACATATTACCACCTGGCATACTTGGGGTACATCATGGAGATATTTTTAGCCTTAAAAAGGATTACCAACAAGTGATATTCATTCAAATATTCATAATAAGCCAAATTTCTGCAGTAGCCAAGGCTCTGAAAGAAGCCCCTTTGGAAATGATAATATGCACACATCTCTGGGAGGCTTATACCAGGATGCTGGCAAACACTGAACTTAAAAAAAAAGCTATAGATATCTAAATTATAAAAATAGTTTTAAATCCTTGGAAGAATTTAAGGCTGATACACAGTTACCTGTAATGTATTAATCAAGAAGAAAAATAGGTTAAAGGATCAATGTGTCAACAGTACATTTGAGCCCTTGCAATGTGCAGATTACTTTATCAGAACTCAGTAAAGAAAGTATTGTCCTGGTAAAGAGAATACACACTTTACTAGAAATTCAAGACACACTGCCTAGTATGCAACCATAAATATTGTTTTAGTAACTATCAGCAATAGCATTATTAATAAAAGCTGCATCTTTTGCCTTGAGGATGAGGGGGAAAGGCCACATTAAAGCCACAAATAAGGATGATAAAATCCATCCATTTCAACAGGCAAAAGTTTTGCTCAATGGAATCTCCTAAAGATTTCAATGGTTGATCTTCTGAAGCATTTGAAGTCTATCAGAACCAACAAAATCCTGTGAACTCTTCCTTTAAGATTTATACTACATAATTTTTACCCTGTAAAAAAAGAAAAGCTTTCAATGACAAAAATATGCTCAAACCTTCTGGAGGTTTGGGAAATAGAAGGAGTAGGTAAAGAATGAGTGAGGATGAGAAGTCTGAAGGGACTTATAGGAGAAACTAAAGCCTCCACGAGGCCAGGGCCATATCTGACTTGCTCAGGTCAGATTCAGCGCTTGTCACAGTGCCTGGTCTATGGCAGATGCTCACTACCCATTTACGGAATGAATGGTGGGTGAATAGGTGAATCCCTGAAATTTAATAGACTCATCTATTTCTCCTGGGAAAATGACACTAAGTATATTACTACCACTCTCCTTAAAGAGGAGCTGGGATCCTAGCACTAGAGCACAGCTTGACTGTGAAAAAGGTTTTCTCCTATATGGAGACTAACCTCTCTAAAACATGCACTGAGACAGGGAGGGGATTAGGAGACACTGGTCTGGTCCACCAGATAAGTCCAATCAATCCAAGAGATCAATAGAATGACAGATGTTACAGCCTAATTGCTCCACTGAACAGTGCTTTCAGGCCTACTGATCCAATTTTCTGTCTGTTATTTCAGCCCTAAACTGATTTAGAGATGTATCTTGTAATTTTATCTCAAGGAAACCTTCACCTACAACTACAACTCCTCTTGAAAAGGACTTGTAGTTCTAGAAATTTGTTTCACAGTCTGTAAACCTGCAGTAATTAGCAACTTAGATTGTTCATTTTATTTCTTTTCACTTTAAAGCAGCCAACAGATCACTACTATTATATCTATTTTAAATGCCTGCCCTGGATAAAAAGTCCGCTGCAATCTCAGAATGTGGGATCGTTGGATATTAAGAGACACAAAAGTTATTCATTTTGGAAGAGTCTTACTCGTTATTTAAACAATGATCATTTTTTCTATGGAGGTTGTCTATGTGAAAAATCTTTTTCCTCCATATGAACAGTATTTATTAGAGCAGTAGTCTTCAGACCTGAAACCATCCCCAACAAAGTTCCAGAATTATACAAAATGTTAGAAATTTATGTAGTCTTAGTCTAATACATAGCCTAACTTATTCACTTTATGGAAGAGAAAACTGAAGACCTAAAATTCTAACTTGTGGATAGACGTTTATACAGCACTTCAGCAAAACCAAGAGCTGACTCTTCCCCAGAGGTCTCTCCATATGAAACCTGCCTCTCTTAATGAATAATGATTTAATATATGGAAAAGACATAACGACTAGTTAAAGGGGATTAGGAGGATAAGAAAGAATACTTAGGGAAAATGAAGATTAGAATATAATATGAATAAACAATTAGTTCATGATAAAAATTTCATAGAAAAACAGACTCGATAAAATAATATAGACCACAAGGCAGGCATAATGGTCTTCCTTAAAGCACTCAAAAAGAGCCATTATTATTCCGTAAACCCAAAGTGATCAAATTACACTGTCCCATCATAAAATTTATCTGTTTCATGCCAAAAAAGTCCCTCTTTCCAGCTAAGTCATTCTGGTATAATAATCCATACTTCATTTTTTTACCAGATGTACCCAGATACAGCATTTTAAAGGTTGATAATGTTTTGCTGGAGAACTCTGGTCTTTATTACCTCAGTTATCCCTTTATAAGTCTCTGCAATGACAGTTTTGTCCAGTTTAATTCACTTACTTCACTAATATACTTTTTATATGCAGTCGTTCAGGCTCTTGACAAAGATATTGTATCCGAATTGAAAAGTGACATCAGATTAAACTAAGAGATATTTTATAACACTATGATTATAAGATGAGCAAAAAAAGTATAAAGAACCAGCCAGTAGGGAAACTCTGGCTTTCTCTCCTCCATAGGATCTTTGTAAAGAGTACAGATAGGGACAGGGTGCACCCAGGTGCTATGGATATGCACTTCCTGTATAAAATGTCTCCAGTCCAGCCCAACACAAAGAAAGAGAAGACTACCTTCTGTTCCTACCNAAGTGATCTAGTTTCATTCTTTTACAAGTGGTTGACCAGTTTTCCCAGCACCACTTGTTAAAGAGATTGTCTTTACTCCATTGTATATTCTTGCCTCCTTTGTCAAAGATAAGGTGTCCATATGTGTGTGGATTTATCTCTGGGCTTTCTATTTTGTTCCATTGATCTATATTTCTGTCTTTGTGCCAGTACCACACTGTCTTGATGACTGTGGCTTTGTAGTAGAGCCTGAAGTCAGGTAAGTTGATTCCTCCAGTTCCATTCTTCTTTCTCAAAATTGCTTTGGCTATTCGAGGTTTTTTGTATTTCCATACAAATCTTGAAATTATTTGTTCTAGTTCTGTGAAAAATACCGCTGGTAGCTTGATAGGGATTGCATTGAATCTGTAGATTGCTTTGGGTAATATATTCATTTTCACTATATTGATTCTTCCAATCCATGAACATGGTATATTTCTCCATCTATTAGTGTTATTTTTTAAATTATTTTTTAATTTATTTTTTAATTCGAGGAAAACTGCTTTACAACATTGTGTTGGTTCTTGCTATACACTAATGCAAATCAGTCATAATTTTATACACCCCCCATCTGTCCCAGCTCCAGACAGGGAGCAGCTTCTCACTAGCTATCTCTTTCACTCATGATCGTGTATATATCTCAATGCTATTTTCCCAATTTGCCCCATCCTCTGCTTTTCTTGAAGGTGAAGGTGAAGCTTCCCTGGTGGCTCAGAGGTTAAAGCATCTGCCTCCAATGCAGGAGACCTGGGTTCGATCCCTGGGTCGGGAAGATCCCCTGGAGAAGGAAATGGCAATCCACTCCAGTATTCTTGCCTGGAAAATCCCATGGACGGAGAAGCCTAGTAGGTTACAGTCCACGGGGTCGCAAAGAGTTGGACACGACTGAGCGACTTCACCTTCACCTTCACCTTCTGCTTTTCTTGCCACAAGATCATTCTCTAATCTATGTCTCCATTTCTTGCATGCAAATAGGCTCAACAGTACTCTATTTCTAGATTCCATATATGTGTTTTAATATACATTATTTGTTTCTTGTTCTTTATGATTCATTTCACCCTAGGTTCATCCACCTCTCTACAACAGACTCAAATTTGTTCCATTTTATTTGCCAACAAAGGTCCATCTAGTCAAGGCTATGGTTTTTCCTGTGGTCATGTATGGATGTGAAAGTTGGACTGTGAAGAAAGCTGAGCACCAAAGAATTGATGCTTTTGAACTGTGGTGCTAGAGAAGACTCTTGAGACTCTTGGACTGCAAGGAGATCCAACCAGTCCATCCTAAAGGAGATCAGTCCTGGGTGTTCATTGGAAGGACTGATGCTGAGGCTGAAACTCCGGTACTTTGGCCACCTCATGCGAAGAGTTGACTCATTGGAAAAAACCCTAATGCTGAGAGGGATTGGGGGGCAGGAGGAGAAGGGGACGACAGAGGATGAGATGGCTGGATGGCATCACCGACTCGATGCACATGAGTTTGGGTGATCTCCAAGAGTTGGTGATGGACAAGGAAGCCTGGCATGCTGTAATTCATGGTGTTGCAAAGAGCTGGACATGACTGAGTGACTGAACTGAACTGAACTGATAGCTGAGCAATATTCCAATCCTCTTCATCCATTCATCTGTTGATGGACATCTAGGTTGATTCCATGTCCTGGCTCTTGTAAATAGTGCTGAAATGAACACTGGGGCACATGTGTCTTTTTGAATTGTGGTTTGCTCAGGGTATATGTGCAGTAGTAGGATTGCTTGGTGATATGGTAGATTTATTTTTAAGTTTTTTTATGGAGTCTCCATACTGTTCTCCACAATGTCTATATAAGTTTGTATTTCCACCAACAGGGCAGGAGGGTTCTCCACATCTTCTCTAGCATTTATTATTTGTAGAATTTTTAACGATGGCCATTCTGATTGATGTGAGGTGATACCTCATTTTAGTTTTGACTTGCATTTCTCTACTAATGAGTGATCTTGTGCATCATTTCATGCATTTATTGGCCCTCTATAAGTCTTCCATGAAGAAATGGCTGTTAGATCATCTGCCAATTTATTTTATTTTTTTCTGATACTGAGCTGCATGCATGTATATTTTGTATATATTTGGGGGATTAATCCATTGACAGTGGCTTTGTTTACAATCATTTTCTCCCAATCTGAAGGTTGTGTTTTCACTTTATTTATAGTCTCCTTTGCTGTGCAAAAGCTTTTAAGTATAATTAGGTCCCATTTGTTTATCTTTGTTATTGTTTCCACTACTCTAGGAGGTGGGTCAGATAGGATCCTGCTGTGATTTATGTCAAAGAGTATCAGTTCAGTTCAGTTGCTCAGTCGTGTCCAACTCCTTGCGACCCCATGGACTGCAGCATGCCAGGCCTCCCTGTTCATCATCAACTCCCAGAGTTTACTCAAACTCATGTCCATTGAGTCGGTGATGCCATCCAACCATCTCATCCTCTGTAATCCCCTTCTCCTCCCGCCCTCAATCTTTCCCAGCATCAGGGTCTTTTCAAATACCCATGTTTTCTTCTAAGAGCTTCATGTGGTGGTTTAGTTGCTCAGTCATGTCCAACTCTTGCAACCCCATGGACTGTAGTCTGCCAGGCTCCTATGTCTAGGATTTCCCAGGCAAGAATACTGGACTGGGTTACCATTTCCTTCTCCAGGGTATCTCTCTGGCCCAGGTATTGAACCCAGGTTTTATACTTTATAGTATTACATTTAAGTTGTTAATCCAGTTTGAGTTTATTATTTGTATATGGTGTTAGGAAGTATTCTAATTTCATTTTTTTACATGTAGCTCTCCAGTTTTTCCAGTGCCATTTATTGAAAAGCCTATCTTTTCTCCACTGTATATTCTTGCATCCTTTCTCAAAGATAAGGCACACACATATTTGTGGGTTTATCTCTAAGTTATGTATATTTTTTCATTGATCCATATTTCTGTTTTTGTGCCAATACCATACTGTCTTGATGACTGTAGCTTTGTAGTAGAGTCTGAAGTCAGGTTGATTCCTCCAATCTGTTTTTGTTTCAGAAAGATTGCTTTGGCTCTTTGGGGTCTTTTGTGATTCCACACAAATTGTAAAATTTTTTTGTTCTAGTTCTATGAAAACACCATAGATAATTTGATAGGGATTGCATTCAATATGCAGATTGCTTTAGGCAGTATAGTCATTTTCACAATATTGCTTCTTCCAACCTAAGAACATATTATCTCTCTCCATCTGTTTGTGTTATACTTTATTTCTTTTAACAGTGCCTTATAATTTTCTGCATACAGGTCTTTTGTCTCTTTATGTAGGTTTATTCTGATACTTTATTCTTTTTGTTACAATGATGAACGGGATTCTTTCCTTACTTTCCCTTTCTGATTTTTCAATGCTAGTGTTTAAGATTACAAGGGGCTTCTGTGTATTAATTTTATATCCTGAGCCTTTGTTGTATTCACTGATTTGTCCTAGGAATTTTCTGGTGGCCTCTTTAGGGTTTTCTATGTATAGTATCATGTCAGTGGCAAACGGTGGCAGCTATATTTTTCTTCTCCAATCTGAATTCCTTTTATTTATTTTTCTTCTCTGATTGCCGTGGCTAGGACTTTCAAAACTATGCAGAATAATAGTGGTGAAAGTAAGAACCTTTGTCCTGTCCCTGATCTTAGAGGAAATGATTTCAGTTTGTAACCACTGAGAATAATGTTTGCAGCGGGTTTGTTGTATACAGCCTTTATTATATTGAAGTAATTCCTTCTACGTTGATTTTCTAGAAGGGTTTTTTTTTTTTATCACAAATGAGTATTGAATTTTGTTGAAAGTTTCTCTGCATTGATTGAGATGATCATATGGTTTTTGTCTTTCAGTTTGTTGATACGGAGTATCACATTGATTGACTTCAGTATATTGAAAATCCTTGCATCCCTGGGAATAACCCCACTTGATCCTGTCTCTTATACACATCTCCCTTACTCTCAAATGCATTTAAGTTCAAGAACAAGTGCATTGCTAAGCATCTGTAAACACAGCTAAAAAACACAGTAAAATTTCATTACTGACCACTCTAGGTTATCCATGACATAAAATACAGTGTATTCAGATTAAAACGCACAACGCTGCTGTCATCTGCTACACACCTTACCCAGCTTAGCTGGCACTACAAAAATACCGAGACAATATTCGAGTCCAGAAAGGATTTGGGAGGAAAGCACACAAAAAAAGGAAGAGAACGCTCCTCTCTCCCTTGAGAAGGCTCCTTGATTGTAAATACTGGCAAATACTGCCTCCAGTGCCACAGATGTGGCCAAAGCCAAAACTCAGGCAGACCTGCGGAACCTTCCTCACTGACCTGCGAAGAATTCCCAATGCCTGGCTAAGCCTCACATGAGAAAGGAAACACTGGAGTGAGTGAACTTGTCAGAGTCTCAGATAGCACAAAGGCTCCACTCAAGAAAAAGCTGATTCACTCAGTGCAGAAAACCATTTTGGAGGGGAAAAATGTAAGGACAGTTAACAAACTCGCCCTTGATACAGATAACAAAAATACCCAACAAGTTATGACAGCGACACCTGGATAATAGCATTACAGGTTCTTTGCGGGGGGTGGAGGGAGGTTTGTACAATGAACACAAAGTTTATTATTATACTTTTGACTGCAGTGGGTCTTCATTGCAAGCGTGTGGGCTCCTCTGGTTGTGGTGGGCAGTCTCTAGAACACACAGGCTCAGTAGCTGCAGCATGTAGGATCCTAGTTCCCACACCAGGGACTGAACCCGGGCGCCCTGCACCAGAAGCACCGAGTCTTATCCAATGTACCACTATGGAAATCCCAACATAAAGTATTTTTAATTTTAAAAATTAAAATGGACAACACTTGTTGCTATCAAAGGCCCAGTGGTCAATTTCTTAGAAGTTCATAGTGAGAAAAACCCAATTCCTCAAGGGGACACCCATTAAGTCTTGTCACCTTGCTTAGAGTTAACCCACTCTAGCTTCTGTGACTAAGGACTAACTGTCCCTCCAGACCAGGGTCTCTGCTGTGGAAAGGAGAGGCAAGGCAACCCAAGTACCACGGATGCCCCACCACTAGTCCTTGATCACTGGACTGTGTCCTTCAGAGGCAACAGCGTTGCCATAGAGTTAGTGAGAGAATACTGGAGTGCGTAGCTGTTCCCTTCTCCAGGAGACCTGCCCAACCCAGGGATCGCACGGATGTCCCACCACTAGTCCTTGATCACTGGACTGGGTCCTTCAGAGGCAACAGCGTTGCCATAGAGTTAGTGAGAGAATACTGGACTGCGTAGCTGTTCCCTTCTCCAGGAGACCTGCCCAACCCAGGGATCGCACGGATGTCCCACCACTAGTCCTTGATCACTGGACTGGGTCCTTCAGAGGCAACAGCGTTGCCATAGAGTTAGTGAGAGAATACTGGACTGCGTAGCTGTTCCCTTCTCCAGGAGACCTGCCCAACCCAGGGATCGCACGGATGTCCCACCACTAGTCCTTGATCACTGGACTGGGTCCTTCAGAGGCAACAGCGTTGCCATAGAGTTAGTGAGAGAATACTGGACTGCGTAGCTGTTCCCTTCTCCAGGAGACCTGCCCAACCCAGGGATCGCACGGATGTCCCACCACTAGTCCTTGATCACTGGACTGGGTCCTTCAGAGGCAACAGCGTTGCCATAGAGTTAGTGAGAGAATACTGGACTGCGTAGCTGTTCCCTTCTCCAGGAGACCTGCCCAACCCAGGGATCGCACGGATGTCCCACCACTAGTCCTTGATCACTGGACTGGGTCCTTCAGAGGCAACAGCGTTGCCATAGAGTTAGTGAGAGAATACTGGACTGCGTAGCTGTTCCCTTCTCCAGGAGACCTGCCCAACCCAGGGATCGCACGGATGTCCCACCACTAGTCCTTGATCACTGGACTGCGTCCTTCAGAGGCAACAGCGTTGCCACAGAGTTAGTGAGAGAATACTGGAATGCGTAGCTGTTCCCTTCTCCAGGAGACCTGCCCAACTCAGGGATCGAACCCAGATCTCCCGAATTGCAGTGGCTTCTTTACCAGCTGAGCCACCAGGGAAGACCAAGATTACTGGAGTGGGTAGCCTATTCCTTCTCCAGGGGATCTTCCTGACCCATCAAACCAGGGTCCCCTGCATTGCAGGCGGATTCTTTACCAGCTGAGCTACCAGGGAAACCCAGAGTAATTGTAAGGCGTATACATATCCATGCACACTTTCATGAATTTCTGGCAAGCTGAATCAACAATGAATCTTACACATATGCATATCATAATTTTTAGAGGTATATATGGATCATTTAATTTAAAAAACTAATAGAAACTGGGACTCTGACAACCTAGAGTGGTGGGATAGGGTGGGAGGGAGGATCATTATGTGTATCTATAGGTGATCTATGTTGATGTATGGCAGAAACCAACACAATATCGTAATTATTCAATTAAAAATAAAGAAAGAAAAAACTAAGAGTTATGAAATCTCATTTTCTAAGGGTAGGAGACCATGAATCTACTTCATACAACAAGGCCTTCTAGCTATAGAAAAATCTGCACTTTCCAAAAGGATGAAGCAACTTACAAAGACAACATTTAAAAAATTATTTCCCATGAAAGAAAAATAAAGCCAGAGGAAGTTAAGAACTTAAACTAGTATGAAGTTAGTGAGAAAATTAAAACCAAAAAACACACTATCAGATGGAGGTGACCCTGAAGCTCAGTAATAGCACGGGAGAAAGCAAGACTCTGTCATGTACTAAATACACAGCTCAGTCTCTGGAAACAAGAGGGAAGCACAGGACCAAAGGTCCTCTTATTAAACAAACATTAATTAATACCAAGTCAGATAAAATTTCTGGCATATAGAAACAAAGCTGTGTCTGATTGAAGACTTGCCCATGTTTAATTAAGCAACAAAGAAACATGATTAAGTTGTCTTATGGAAAAGATGTCATACATATTATTTAAAATAATCAGAGATATTTGTTGAGCTGGGCCACTTCAAGTAGCATTCAACAATAGTGGAATACTGGAGGCGCACAGAACTTGCTCAAAGCTGATGGGCATCCAATTTGCTGAGGAAGGAGAATGTAGAGGTAATGATGGGTATAAACGCAGGAGGACTTAGCGTTAATCCTCCCTAATGAGCCTGGCATTTGGGAGCACAGCCTGCTCGGCAGCAGCCATTGGAAGCATCACTCAGTGATGCTTCTGACTACTGTATGACTCATCGCTTTAGCACAAGGTCTGAGGTTTTTCTTTGGGGGGAAGAAAAGGAAGAAACAGCTTTACCCAAAATACAAAGCTGAATTTTAAGGTAAAATGGTATTTAAATTATTAACTCAAAACACTCCAACTACTTATAACATTAAAACAAGCAGCCAAAGCAAGATAAAATACCAGCCAGATTTCTCACTAAAACATTTGTTCCCTGCTAGCAAAGGGCCCCATATTGCTTGTAGCAAGATTTCAATTTGCTTCTGCTCATCCCTTCAAAAAAAAATCCACAAACAAAAGAAGCACAAGAAACAAAATCAACATCATTAAAAAAAAAAAAAAAA
>SJYX01003476.1:92390-107076 GCA_006410675.1 Oreotragus oreotragus
TGAGTCAACTCTTCACATGAGGTGGCCAAAGTATTGGAGTTTCAGCTTTAGCATCATTCCTTCCAAAGAACACCCAGGACTGATCTCCTTTAGAATGAACTGGGTGGGTGGATCTCCTTGCAGTCCAAGGGACTCTAAAGCATGAATTCTTTGGTGCTCAGCTTTCTTCACAGTCCAACTCTCACATCCATACATGACCACAGGAAAAACCATAGCCTTGACTAGATGGACCATATTTCCTTCCAAGGAGTAAGCGTCTTTTAATTTCATGGCTACAGTCCCATCTGCAGTGATTTTGGAGCCAGATGTGTATAAGAGACAGTCTTAATACATGTATGTTCTATCCCATCACAATCCGTGGCACACTGGTGCGGATCTGGACAACTCTAAATCAAGATCCATGTATTTGGCTATCACCAATATGTAATACAATTTTATATTTTCAGCCTAGTCCTCATTATTAGCCCTACACCCCTAGATCCAATTGCCTATCTGACATCTCTTTTTGGATATTGGAAAGTACCTTAAATACATCGTGTCTAAAACTAAGCTCATGATTTGTGTTCTTCAAAACTTGGTCCTCTTCTGGTGTTCTCTATGTCTCAGTGTAAGCAATCATACCAGGCTGTACAAGGCAGAGTTCTAGGAAATAGTCTGACACTTCCTTCTCATTCCTACATTTAATCTATCCTCAGCCCCAAGTCAGTAATTCCTAATGTCTTCTTATCTCTCCACCTCTACCACTATCTGAGTCCAAGTTATCATCATGGCATCCAGTCCCATCACTTTATGGCAAATAGATGGGGAAGAAACAGAAACAGACTTTATTTTCTTGGGCTCCAAAATCACTGTGGTCGCTGACTGCAGCCATGAGATTAAAAGACACTTGCTCCTTGGAAGAAAAGCTATGACAAACCTAGATGGCGTATTACAAAGCAAAGACATCACTTTAAAGGCAAATGTCCGTATAGTTGAAGCTATGATTTTTCCAGTAGTCATGCATGGACGTGAAAGTTGGACCATAAAGAAGGCTGAGCACAGAAGAATTGTTGCTTTTGAACTGTGGTGTTGGAGAAGACTCTTGAGAGTCCCTTGGAGTGCAAGGATACCAAATGAGTCAATTCTGAAGGAAATCAACCCTTAATCCTGGAAGGATTGATGCTGAAGCTGAAGCTCCAATACTTTGGCCACCTGAAGAGAAGAGCTGACTCATTGGAAAAGACCCTGACACTGGGAAAGATTGAAGGCAGGAGGAGAAAGAGGATGACAGAGGATGAGATGGTTGGGTGGCATCACTGACTCAATGGACATGAGTCTGAGCAAGCTCCAGGAGAGGGTGAAGGACAGGGAAGACTGGCATGCTGCAGTCTGCGGGGTTGCAAAGAGTTGGACACAACTGAGTGACGGAACAGCAAATGCTACAGGAGAAGAGCAAAGAAATATCTCCAGAAGGAATGAAGAGTCTGGGCCAAAGCAGAATTAATGCCGAGTTGCGGATGTGTCTGGTAGTGAAAGTAAACTCTGATGCCATAACAAACAATATTGCACAGCAACTGGAATGTTAGATCCATGAATCGAGGTAAATTGGAAGTGGTCAAACAGGAGATGGCAAGAGTGAATACTGACTTCTTTTAAATCAGTGATATGGGAAAGACTAGAGATCTCTTCAAGAAAATTAGAGATATCAAGGGAATATTTCATGCAAACATGGGCATAATAAAGGACAGAAGTAGCATGGACCTAACAGAAGCAGGAGAATTTAAGAAAAGGTAGCAAGAATACTCAGAATAACTATACAAAAAAGGTTTTAATCACTCAGATAACCATGATAGTGTGGTCACTCACCCAGAGCCATAGACATCCTGGAGTGTGAAGTCAAGAGGGCCTTCAAAAGCACTACTATGAACAAAGCTAGTAGAGCTATTTCAAATTCTAAAAGATGATGCTGTTAAAGTGCTGCACTCAATGTGCCAGCAAACTTGGAAAACTCAGCAGTGGTCACAGGACTGGAAAGGGTCAGATTTAATTCTAATCCCAAAGAAGAGCAATGCCAAAAAATGTTCAAACTACCATGCAATTGCACTCAATTCACACGCTATCAAGGTAATGCTCAAAATCCTTCAAGCCTGACATTAACTGTATATGAACCAAGAACTTCCAGATGTACAAGCTGGATTTAGAAAAGGCAGAGGAACCAGAGATCAAATTGCCAACATCCATGGATCATAGAAAAAGCAAGAGAGTTCCAGAAAAACATCTATTTCTGCTTCATTGACTATGCTAAAACCTCTGACTGCGTACCAAGAACTTCCAGATGTACAAGCTGGATTTAGAAAAGGCAGAGGAACCAGAGATCAAATTGCCAACATCCATGGATCATAGAAAAAGCAAGAGAGTTCCAGAAAAACATCTATTTCTGCTTCATTGACTATGCTAAAACCTCTGACTGCGTGGATCACAAAAAACTGGAAAATTCTTAAAGAGATGGGAATACCAGATCACCTTACCTGCCTTTGTAGAAACCTGTATGCAACTCAAGGAAGCAATAGTTAGAACTGACATGGAACACCAGACTGATTCAAAATTGGGAAAGCAGTACATCAAGGCTGTATAATCAGTTCAGTTTAGTTCAGTCACTCAGTCATGTCCGACTCTTTGTGACCCCATGAATTGCAGCACGCCAGGCCTCCCTGTCCATCACCAACTCATGGAGTTCACTCAAACTCATGTCCATCGAGTCGGTGATGCCATCCAGCCATCTCATCCTCTGTCATCCCCTTCTCCTCCTGCCCCCAATCCCTCCCAGCATCAAAGTCTTTTCCAATGAGTCAACTCTTTGAATGAGGTGGCCAAAATATTGGAGTTACAGCTTTAGCATCAGTCCTTCCAAAGAACATGCAGGACTGGTCTCCTTTAGAATGGACTGGTTGGATCTCTTTGCTCTTAAAGGGACTCTCCAGAGTCTTCTCCAACACCACAGTTCAAAAGCATCAATTCTTCGGTGCTCAGCCTTCTTCACAGTCCAATTCTCACATCCATACATGACCACTGGAAAAACCATAGCCTTGACNTGCAGCACTTTCACAGCATCATCTTTCAGGATTTGAAACAGCTCAACTGGAATTCCATCACCTCCACTAGCTTTATTCGTAGTGATGCTTTCTAAGGCCGACTTGACTTCACATTCCAGGATGTCTGACTCTAGGTGAATGATCACATCATCGTGATTATCTGGGTTGTAAAGTTCTTTTTTGTACAGTTCTTCTGTGTATTCTTGCCACCTCTTCTTAATATCTTCTGCTTCTGTTAGGTCCATACCATTTCTGTCCTTTATTGATCCCATCTTTGCATGAAATGTTCCCTTGGTATCTGTAATTTTCTTGAAGAGATCTCTAGTCTTTCCCATTCTGTTGTTTTCCTGTATAATAAGGCTGTATAATATCACCCTCCTTATTTAACTGAAATGCAGAGTAAATCATGCAAAATGCTGGACTTCAGGAACTCAAGCTAGAATCAAGATTGTTGGAAGAAATATCAATAACCTCAGATATGCAGATGATACCCCCGTTATGGCAGAAAGCAAAGAGGAACTAAAGAGCCTCTTGATGAAAGTGAAAGAGTAGAGTGAAAAGCTGGCTTAAAAATCAACATTCATGGAATCCAGGCCCATAGTTCATGGCTAATGGATGGAAAAAAATGGAAAGTGACAGATTATACTTTCTTGGGCTCCAAAATCACTGTGGACAATGACTGCAGCCATGAAGTTAAAACATACTTGCTCCTTGGAAGATAAGCTATAAGAAACCTAGACAGTGTAGCGAGGACATCACTTTGCAGACCAAAGTCCATCTAGTCAAAACTATGTTTTTTCTTGTAGGCATGTATGGATGTGAGAATTGGACCCTAAAGAAGGCTGAACAGCAAAGAATTGATGCTTTTGAACTGTGGTGCTGGAGAAAACTCTTGAGAGACCCTTGGACAGCAAAGAGATCAAACGAGTCAATTCTAAAGGAAATTAACCCTGAATATTCATTGGAAGGACTGATATTGAAGCTGAAACTCCAATACTTTGGTCACCTGATGTGAAGAACTGACTCACTTGAAAAGATCCTGCTGCTCGGAAAGATTGAGGGCAGGAGGAGAAGGGGACAATAGAGGATGAGATGACTGGATGGCATCACCGATTCAATGGACATAAGTCTGAGCAAAGTCCAGGAGATGGTGAAGGACAGGGAGGCCTGGCGAGCTGCAGTCCACGGGGTTGCAGATAGTCGGATACAACTGAATCTCTGAACAATGACAAAGCAAAAGCTTGAAGACCTCTTGTGGCCTAGTTTCCAGTCATCCAGGCCTCTATTACAATATTCTGTGGCCTAAAAACAATCACAATATCAGTCCAGATTCAAGGAGAAGAACTGTTTTAGGAGTTGAATATCAAAAAGCATGGTTCTTAGGAGAGGAAGGAAAGTCTTTGGAGAACATGAACCACAGCAGCCTCTCCACTCCCATTCTGCAGTTCATCTGCTATTGCCGTTTCTGCTTTCATCACACTAGCCTTCCCTCTGGTCCCGGTACTCACCATCCTCTATCCTGCTAAAGGCTTTTGCACATACCCCCCCCCTTTTTTTTTTGGCTTAGAGTGTTCTTTTGATTCCCAGTTTGCCAAATTAACTACTGTTCAGCTTTCATTACCTAAATCAAGTCTGACGAAAGCCTTTCCTGATTTTCCTAACCAGGCTAAATCTTTTCATGATATCTTCTATACTCTCAGGGCACGGGATATATTTTTAGCACGGTCCTCTTCCCCACTGCACTTTGTATTTGTCTGAATGACTACGTAATTTTTGTCTCAATATCCCCCACTAACCTGGAAGAAAAGCCATGTCTGTTTTTCCTTTCTTACCACAGAGCCTGGCTAGTATTCCAGTGTTTATAGTCTGAATAAATAATAAACATAAATAAACTAAACAAATGAAATATCTCTGTATAACAAAGTACCCTTTTCCCTACAGAATTATAGTGAAGTAGATAATCACATTCCCATATTCAATGCATAAATAATAAGACAACCCAAATATAAACCATTTTTCACAGATGACGTCTCATGAATTTAGATGTCATATTCATTTGCCACATCCTACCTATAAAGTTAGCAGATGTATAAAGAAAGCAAGTAAATATAGCTAAATTGAATAAGTTTTGTGGTATTTTTATAATCTCCTTTCAAATGAGGCTAAAACTCTTTGATTTTAATTTCTATGATTTAAAAAAAGCAGAAAAGTATACCAAATGGAGAGGTGATTTCCTGCTCTATACAGGAATCCAGTACTGATAGCAAAGACCACTAGAAGCATTCTACTCAGAAACCCAGGGGGATTTGATACACAAATGAAACGAGACACAAATACTAACTGCCTCTCACTATGTTATCAATAAAAAAGTTAGTGTCAGTCGCTCAGTCATGTCTGACTTTTATGACCCCGTGGACTGTAGCCTGCCAGCTCCTCTGTCCAGGGAATTCTCCTGGCAATAATACTGTAGTGGTAGCCACTCCCTTCTCCAGAGGATCTTCCTGACCCAAGGACTGAACCTGGGTCTCCTGCACTGCAGGCAGATTCTTTACCATCTGAGCCATAACTTGTCTATAAGTAAACATTCTATCAAGTTTCTATTTGAAATGAAATATTTCATCTTCTGGTGGGATCTCACATCCCTGTTCTTAGAAAGTTACACAAATGGTGAAAGGTTGAATTGGAAGAAATATTCACTGTGCTTAGTCATTCAGCTGTGTCTGACTCTTTGTGACCCCTGGACTGTAGCCCACCAGGCTCCTCTGCCCATGGGGATTCTCCAGGCAAGAATATTGGGGTGCATTACCATGCCTTCTTCTAGGAATCAAACTCAGGTCTCCTGCATTGCAAGCAGATCCTTTATCATCTGAGCCACCAGGGAAGCCCAAATACTCACTAGTTATGGCTATGAACCCACCTATCATTACCCAAACTTTAAAAATGTATTTTGTAGAAGTGGTTGGTAGCTGTAATAGTCACTAGTTATGGCTTTTTACCACTTCTACAAAAGTTTTTTTTTTTTTTTTAGTCTGCATAATTATAGATGGCAATTATCATAAGTCACAGTTCTTTACCAAAAAGTCCGTTTTATTTCTGGTCTTTTGAATCTCAAGCCTCTCAACTCTAACTGATGTCAACTACTGAAAATATTCGGTCTAGTGAAAGACTGTTTCTTGCAATCCGAAGTGATTCAACCATGTTTTTACTTATTCTTTCTCCACAGTACAATGTGGATTCCACGAGGGCATGAATTTGGTTAGTTTTGTTTACCTAGAGCAATCTCTGGCACATTGGCCTGACCAATGAATGAGTGACTAGCACTGGTCTTCTAGAATCAGAGCCTATGTATTTCTCAAAATATTTATCAATATTCTTATTTGTTATTTCTTAAGAAAAAAATATTTTTCCAAAAATGCAAAAAAAAAATGCTGTTTCCTTATCATTTATGCTTCTTGCTTCCTGGGTATTATGCCATATGAACTTAGTGTTTCTAATTATCTAACCTGTCTCAATGACCAGTTAAGAAAAAAATTCTACAATAGGTGAAAAGCGCGTTTGGCTAAGTTAATTGTTAAGAAGAAGACAACAAGCCCGAATTGGAATCATTTATGCAGACCTGGGTTCAATCCCTGGGTCAGGAAGACTCCCTGGAGAAGGAAATGGCAACCCACTCTTACCTGGAAAATTCCATGGTCAGAGGAGCCTGGTAGGTTACAGTCCATGGGGTCAAAAAGAGTTGGACATGGCTGAGCAACTTCACTTTCACCTTTCACCTTTCATGCTTCTCCCAGAAATGGAATGTTAACCTAATCAATCAGGATTCTCCTGATCAGCACTAGTGAGACAATCTGCCTGATAGAGACCTGCCATCCTCTAAAGAAAAGTGACCTTGCCACAATCAATCCACTTTCTGCTAGTATAATTTCCCCGTCCCACTGCCTTTTGCCTGTATCAGTCTTTAAACTTTGTACTAATAGCTCCTTGGAGTTTCTTTCTATATGCTAGATGGGAGGCTGCCTGATTCATGAATCAATAAATGAAGCCAATAAGACTTTAAAAATTTACTCAGTTGAATTTTGTTTTATAACACATTGAATTTCTTTGGTTGTTAAAAGTTTTCTGGAATAAAATTTCATTTTCTTAGTGACTGAGCTGGAATTTTTACCTTATTGTGTGATTTCAGAAGTCTTACCAGATTAAACAACTTCATGGCAAATGATAAAGAAGTCTATAAGCAGATCCATGAGTATGACCACTTTTGTGGGATAATTTAGCTATTATTTGACTAAAAAAAAAAAAAAAAAGATACCAGATAGAAGGCATGAAAATCTGTTATAAAACAGTTTCTTAAACTAAACTAAACTTAAACTCTGTCTCTCAATAAACTGTCAAATATTTTGTCTTAAAAAGGTGACTTGATAGTTGAAACAGTCATTAATAATTATTTAAACCTAATGGAGACTATAAAATTTAGATAATAGTAAATATATAAACATCAAATTTGCCCATTAAAGGAAATTCCCCTAAGTGGTCCTCTAAAACATCTTTAATGCTGGCCAACAAACATGACTCGCTGGTTTTCAATATGTGAGTATCTGTACCATTAGCACCTTATTTCTCAACTCATCAATCACACTGAATTATTCACAACTAGACTTTTTCCTTGTCCTGCTTCTTGTTAGGTGTGGATTAAGAACTAGATTGCTGTTCCTAAAGTTATAAAGTGCTAAACAGAATTTTAAATACTCGACAAGTTCAACCTGCTCTACAGCTGCTCCAATTTCAGACTTGAACTTAGAAAAAGTTGTGTTAGGAGAAACATGATCCACTCACATTTTCAAAAGCATTAATGTGTGCCTCCTTAAACCTCTCACATTTATCCAAAAAAGAGAGATACACAACCTACATTTGCAAGAGCCATATTTTACCAATCTTTTCACTAGTCTAAGTGTTTTTTCAGTCTAGCCTTCCATTTTCTATAACCCCTAACTCTGCTTTCCAGTTATCTTTTAACTCCTGACTCCGCCTTATTTCTACTATAGGCTTAGAACAAGGATAGTTACTGGAATAATTGAATAGTTTGCTAAATAGATTCCCCCTCATTTTCTTCAGATCCCACTGCCATCAAATCTTTCTTGATTCCACCTTGAGAAGAGAAAGAGAAATATGCAGTGTTATCGAGTCCATCTCAGTCTCAGATATGCATCAAAAATATTCCATCTTGGCTTCTATTCCTTTGCATTTACCACTCAAGCTAACACATACTCCTTACAAGCAGGAGTAATAAGGGCAGAGGTTTCAGATATATTAGTAACGTCTATTCTTTTTGCTAAGGCAACTCCCTGATTGAACGGAGTATGGTAGGAGATGCCTATTTTTCAAACTAAGCCCTTTCAAGGACAGACGCCAAGGTTGAGCAGTACTCCCGGCTTCTCGGCCACCCGAAAGGAACTGTGAATGACTACGGAAGATCTGCACCAAACCCTCCAGATGCAGCTCAGGAGCTGCTGTGAAGCAGCCAAGCCCAGCCTGGGGAATTCATGTCACATCCCGTACGTGGGTCAGAAGTGGCGAAGTACAGACACACAGAGCGGTGGAGAAGGCAGGGTGCACACGCATACATCCCGTACCGCTGGGGAGGAAGGGGCGAAACACACACACACACACACACACACCCCAAGCTACACCCCGAGAAAGCCCTGGCGGGGGGCTCCCGGGCAGGCGGGCTCCGCGCCTTTCCCAGCCTCCGCCTCCGAAACCGCGGTCTACTGAACGCCCGAGGCTTCTCCCCCGCGGGGTGGAGAGCTGCACGCCGGCCTTACCTCGGGGGCTGCTGTCCTGGAGGTACGGGGGCGCCGTGGGGGTGACACTCCCCGAGTGGGACGCGGACAGCAGCGGCGAGCGCTCGTCCACGCCGTCAGCAGCCATGACTGCGGCAGAGGCGGCCGCGCAGGCCGAGTCCGCGGCCCCGGGAGGCGCTGTCGGCGCCGCGGCCGCTCGGAGGACCGGGCTGTGTCACACGGCAGGAGGCGGCGGGGCGGGGCGCGCGGGGCGCGCGGGGCGGAGGAGGGCGGGCAGCCGAGAGGGCAGGGCGCACCGGGAGGACCGCCAGGGAGAGGGGCCAAGTCACCGGAAGCCCGAGGAGCTACGGACGCCAGGGGCTCCAAAACCTCAGGGGCGCCAAGCGGGATGGAAGGGTCACAACAAACACAGAGCAGCCAGTGGGATGGAAGGGTCACCAAAACACAGAGCAGCCAGTGGGATGGAAGGGTCACCAAAACACAGAGCAGCCAGTGGGATGGAAGGGTCACCAAAACACAGAGCAGCCAGTGGGATGGAAGGGTCACCAAAACACAGAGCAGCCAGTGGGATGGAAGGGTCACCAAAACACAGAGCAGCCAGTGGGATGGAAGGGTCACCAAAACACAGAGCAGCCAGTGGGATGGAAGGGTCACCAAAACACAGAGCAGCCAGTGGGATGGAAGGGTCACCAAAACACAGAGCAGCCAGTGGGATGGAAGGGTCACCAAAACACAGAGCAGCCAGTGGGATGGAAGGGTCACCAAAACACAGAGCAGCCAGTGGGATGGAAGGGTCACCAAAACACAGAGCAGCCAGTGGGATGGAAGGGTCACCAAAACACAGAGCAGCCAGTGGGATGGAAGGGTCACCAAAACACAGAGCAGCCAGTGGGATGGAAGGGTCACCAAAACACAGAGCAGCCAGTGGGATGGAAGGGTCACCAAAACACAGAGCAGCCAGTGGGATGGAAGGGTCACCAAAACACAGAGCAGCCAGTGGGATGGAAGGGTCACCAAAACCTCAGAGGAGCCAGTGGGATGGAAGGGCTACCAAAACCTCAGAGGAGCTAAATGTGATGGAAGGGTTACAACTCTTTCCTCTTTGTACTTGACCTTTCCTTGGCTAAGGAGAAAGAAGGGGAAAGAGGAAGCCTGAAAGGGGATTAAAAGGCCTGTGGCTTGATGACAGGAAAACTACAGCCGACACAAATCCACCGGGGCGGAGCGAGGAGTTCCTTGCTGTCAAACTTGCTGCGGTTATATGAAGAGAGCTTTTTTAACCCTGAGAAAGCTTAGGGTTATGAATTCCTTCTCGAGGGCTGCTGGTTTTGTCGGGAAGTCATTTTTCAACCTCTGCTGTCTAAGAGGAAATAGATGTTTGGAGCATCAGTGCCATTCCCTGCTTTTCCTTGTTATTTTTAAATACGTTTGGTGCTCTAGTAACAGTACCTTATGGAGACGATGCATAGTGTGTTGGCTTTTACAAGTTTCATTTGACAAAATGGATTGTCACGTTAGTTTTGTTTTTGTACTGTATTGTCGCTGACACACATATGATAATAAGTTTATGAATAATGCAAGACAAAACTGTTTTCTTTAGCTAATGGTTTAAAATAATCTTTCACATGTAAAAGAGAGCATAGCAAACAAGTTAGGGCACAATTCTCATCTTGCTTGTTGTGTTTTTCTTTTCTTATTCTGGTGGCTCACCAGAATGGTTTTAAATCAAAGTGTTGACCATGCCCAGATTAAAAAAGAAATGCAATAGGGAAATAGTCATTGTCTCAAACCGATCATTTTTCTGCAACAGTTCTGAGTCATTCATCACGTATTTATCACGTGATCACAGGTCTGCAAAGATGAGTAGGGCATGGCCTTCGTCTTCAAGATGCCCATGAGGCAACAGAGTTCAAAACAAACGAAGAATGAGGCCTGTAGTCTTTAAATGGGCTGTAGCTTTAGAGGAGCAAGGGGGAAAGCAAACTGTAGACATTTGAAACTACCTCTTACATTACATGCCCTCTGAAGATGTTCTTTATTCTGAAAGATCCATTTAGGCGTCAGCCAGAAATGCTAAGGGAAAATCAAAGTATAATGTTTTCTATTATGTAACATCTTTCGTGGGTCAGTAGTATCAGAATACAATAAAATATAGGGATTCCTAAAGGATATAATCAAAGGGCATTTATAGGTCTCCGAAACCTGGAATGTGAGGGCTCCAGATGCAGCACTCCCTGCCAAAGGGAACAGTTTACAGAAGAAACAGCACTGTGTTTAGATTTGCAGCCTAGAAGCTATGGAGATAAAGAAACCTTTAAGACGAATCAGCAAAATCCTATTTCTATAAAGTTGGTCCTCCACATGCACAGATTCAACCACAGTTCAAAATTTTTTGGAGAAAAGATTTCAGAGAATTGCAAAAAGCAAAATGTAAATTTCTCGGGTTTAGGCAACTGTTTGCATATCATCCACATTGTATTTTATAAATATTTACCTATCGTTTACATTGTATCAATATTAGGTATATTGCAAGCAATCTAGGGATGATTTAAAGTACATGGGAAGATGTACATAGGTCACATGCAATACTGTGTAATATGATGCCATTTTATGTAAGGGACTTGAGCATCCAAAAGTTTTGGTATCCTTTAGGGGTGGGATGGGATGGTCTGGAACCAATCCCCCAGAGACAGAGAAGGACAAGGGGCGACTATAGTGTCTTATCCTGTCATCTATCACACTTTATTGTAATACTGGGTTTACATTTTCATGACCCACTCACCTTTTACCCGCAGCTGACTTTGTGAGATCAGAAACCAACTCTATCTCATTCACTATTACATCTGCAGTATCTAATACAAGGCACAGCACATTAATAAGCATTCAATAAATGCTTGCCAAATAAATAACAAATGAGTGTATGAACAAATGCTATGCAGTCCCAGAATCTTACTAAAATAAATTGTTAACAGGAAAAAAGTGAAAAGAGTATTTCTTGACGTTTTGATATCAGAAGATGAGAGTTTTGCCATCTGACTATGTTATTGTTCTGTTATATCTTTACAACTAGAGTTCCTTTATTGCCCAGGTATAATGATCAGTATCAATTTTTTTTCATTCTTTATTTCTTTATGTGATTTCTCTATTCATGTCAGAATTCATTTGAGGATGATACAGTTAATGGGTATATTGAGATTATATTTGCCACAATGTCAAATTTTACCAAAAAACAATTTTTAGATGAGTATCACTTCATTCTAGTTTAAAGATAATATTATAGTTTATGGTTACTCAGTAAATATTAAATGGTGGTGGTTTAGTTGCTAAGTTGTGTCTGACTCTTGCAACCCGGTAGACAGAGGAACCTGGCAAGCTACAGTCCATGGATTCTCCAGGCCAGAATACTAGAGTGGGTTGCCATTTCCTTCTCCAGGGGATCTTCCCAACCCAGGGATCGAACTCAGGTCTCCTGCATTGGAGGCGGATTCTTTACCAACTGAGTGCAAGGCAAGCCCAAAATACTGATCAATCTAAGGCATTTTATGATTATCACATTTTGCATTTTATGATTATGACATCACTATTTACTTTCACTTTTGGAATAATAGCATGGTATAAGCAGGTATGTATGTAATAACAGTATGGGATAAGCATCTTTGTGCATTTTGTCATCTAAATCAATCCAGGTTTAGACAAAGTTCTTTGAATGTAATTCCGCAGATTCAGCTCCTTGAGCACAGCACCCGTTTATTCAGGGAGCCACGAACTGAAAACAGACAAATGATGTGCCTTCCTCATCTCTGTCTGCCCCAGTCTCCAATATTTAACAGTGAAACTGAAGAAGATAACAGCCATAAACACTCCGGTTTCGTCAGGGGAGGGGAGGGAGATGACTTGCATTTAGAATGGAAAAAGCATAGCATACGCTGAACCACAGAATCCTGAAATCCAGCTGAGCATATGTCACTAGTCGCCTTCCACTGGAGCCGGGAACTCTCCTTTATTAGGAGTGATTCTGCTCCCGGGGTCCTTATGCGTCCTCACCTATTGCTCTCCCTGCCTCTTTGCTCTGTCACTGAGTTCCTCTTGTCCATAAGGTATGGCTCCTTTTTGCAGCTGAGTAACTTCTCAGACTGCCTCCTGTCTAACACTGGAGGCCCAGAGGCCTTTTAAAAATTGTGAACTGTCTCTTTTCCTTTTAATCCAAGTTGATAAACTCCATTTAAAACTTTACAGGCTTCTTATAAATCTGATTAGGGTTTACTTCCTACTCCCACAGCCACAGACATAATTCTTTATGGAAGCGAAGCTAGACCAGATTTGAGACCCTTCAGATTTGCGGAAAATCCTTTGTCTTAGCTAAGGAAGTCTTTGGGTCCCTGCTTAAATCTTTCTGATGCCTTCACAAGGGGTTTTATGGCCATCCCTTGGATTAAAATTTTATCCTGAGGTCATTTCTTGTTAAAAATCTCTTACTGGACTGGTCTGAGCCCTCTGCTTTTCTTCTAAATACTGTTGTAAACTCAGAGTTCTTTTTTTAGTTCATCTCTTGAATAGGCAAAATAACAACCCCTCAAAAGATGTCTAATGCTAACCCCTGGAACCTGGGAAATGTTACATGGCAAAAGAGATTTAGCACATGTGATTATGGAATGCAGATCTTACCATAGGGAGGCTATCCTAGATTACCCAGGTGGGCCAGTGAGTCTTTAAAAGCTGAGAACCTTCCCGGTCGTAGTTAGCAGTATTCACAGAAGCAGAAGGAGGAGAGATTAGAAGCGTGAGAAGCATACAGCCTACCACTGCTGACTTTGCAGGTGGAGGTAAAGAGTGTGGGTGGCCTTTAGAGCTAAGAGTGACTCTCAGCTGACAAGCAGCAAGGAAGTGGGGCTTTCAGTCCCACAGCCACAAAGAAGTCGATTCTATAAACAACTTTAATGAGCAAAGAAATCGTGAGCAAAGAAGAACAAAAAGCATCACTCATCCCCCACCTATGCAAGGGTGAAGCCGAAACCCACTGCAGTCTCTCCTGCGAGGACTCCAAAGTGAAAAGCAGGATGAGGCACCCTGTGCTTTGGATAAACAGGCCTCTAGATCGATGTGCATCTTAGGAAGAATTTCAATGACCCCAGGTTCTTGCATTTTCCATATATAGAAAAGCACTAAAATAATTAACCTGAGATGTTTGCTCTTTGTGATTAGCAATAATCTTTTACCAAGATTTAAGCTTGACTGTTTGTATTTCCTAGTCCCTCCTCCCCACCCCAGTCCAGTTCAGTCGCTCAGTCATGTCCGACTCTTTGCAACCCTATGAATCGCCAGGCCTCCCTGTTCATCACCATCTCCCGGAATTCACTCAGACTCACGTCCATTGAGTCCGTGATGCCATCCAGCCATCTCATCCTTGGTCCTCCCCTTCTCTTCCTGCCCCTAATCCATCCCAGCATCAGAGTCTTTTCCAATGAGTCAACTCTTCGCATGAGGTGGCCAAAGTACTGGAGTTTCAGCTTTAGCATCAGTCCTTCCAAAGAAATCCCAGGGATGATCTCCTTCAGAATGGACTGGTTGGATCTCCTTGCAGTCCAAGGGACTCTCAAGAGTCTTCTCCAACACCACAGTTCAAAAGCATCAATTCTTTGGTGCTCAGCCTTCTTCACAGTCCAACTCTCACATCCATACATGACCACAGGAAAAACCATAGCCTTGACTAGACGGACCTTAGTCAGCAAATTAATGACTCTGCTTTTGAATATACTATCTAGGTTGGTCATAACTATCCTTCCAAGGGGTAAGCGTCTTTTAATTTCATGGCTG
>SJYX01003476.1:115277-131759 GCA_006410675.1 Oreotragus oreotragus
AGTTCTAACTGTTGCTTCCTGACCTGCATACAGATTTCTCAAGAGGCAGGTTAGGTGGTCTGGTATTCCCATCTCTTTCAGAATTTTCCACAGTTTATTGTGATCCACACAGTCAAAGGCTTTGGCATAGTCAATAAAGCAGAAATAGATGTTTTTCTGAAACTCTCTTGCTTTTTCCATGATCCAGCAGATGTTGGCAATTTGATCTCTGGTTCCTCTGCCTGTTCTAAAACCAGCTTGAACATCAGGGAGTTCACGGTTCACATATTGCTGAAGTCTGGCTTGGAGAATTTTGAGCATTACTTTACTAGTGTGTGAGATGAGTGCAATTGTGAGGTAGTTTGAGCGTTCTTTGGCATTGCCTTTCTTTGGAATTGGAATGAAAACTGACCTTTTCCAGTCCTGCAGCCACTGCTGAGTTTTCCAAATTTGCTGGCATATTGAGTGCAGCACTTTCACAGCATCATCTTCCAGGATTTGAAACAGCTCAACTGGAATTCTAATTTCTGTTACATTTATTTATTTATTTGCACTTTAAGTACCAATCTCTGTTGGATTTATCTTTTGCTTTGTAGTTTCAGTACCACTTTTTATTGCTTTGTAAGAATCCACCATCTTACAACGTAATTGGTTAAAACAGCAATGTTTTACTTTTCAGAAAGATACTTTCACCTGGTGGATGAGCTGGGTACTAAAAAAGCTGCATTGGCTGAATCCCTGTCTACAAATGCACTTTTTACCCTGGGCTTCTTCATTCCATGTCAGTCTCAAAACAGGGTACCTAGAGGGCAAAGACACAGCTGCCAAGGCTTCACAAGCCCAAGGTTTTGGTACATGTACAATGTTACTTCTTCCGTATTATATTGGTCAAAGAAAAGCACAAGGCCAGCCCACATTCAGATAGGCAGAAGGGTGGATTCAGTCTCTTGTTGGAAGATGTGGCATGTTACATGCAGAGGAGCATGGATGCAGAGAGGTGTAATTCACTGGAGGTCATTTCATAATCTCTCACAAACACACAAAGTATTTTGTGTAAATAAAATATCCATTAAGAAAGACAAAGGAGAGTTCTTCAAGGGACATAATGCTTTAGAGAAGTTTGATTTGAAATTCTTTGCTTCTCTATATCTTTCTCTCCATGAATTGGCAGTAAGGAAATACCATGTGAGGAAACAGTGAGAAAATAGCTGTCTGCAAGTCAGGAAGAGAGTCTTTATCAGAAACTGAGCTCCTGCTCTGAGACTTCCATCCTTCATTTCCAACTGTGAGGCAAGAAACTTCTGTTGTTTAAGCTGTTTGTGGCATTCTGTTGTGGCAGCTTGAACTAATGCAATCTACTAGAGTAAAGCTGCTTTGTAAAAATCCTTTAGCCCTCGGAGACACACATACACACATTTCATAGAGAAACTTATTTGAGACCATAGAAGCAGTTGATTAATGTAAAAACACATTTTATGATAAGAAACCTACTTTTCCCATGGCTTCAGAAGCCAGCTGTGTTACTGAGCTGGACCCTGTGGGACCTTCCCCACCATCCTCTGCTTTAGCTTTTCTTTGAAGCACCTAGCTAACAGTACTGGCTTCACAATTCCTGAGCTGTTCTGCAGAAGTGAAAACCCCCCACCAAATGAAAACTGAACTACTTGATGACCATGAGCACATAGCCCTAGGCCTTCTGGAGCCTAAGGACTGATAAAATTAACCCCACCACGCTGTTCCCTCACCATCAGCCAGTAAGGGAACTGGGCATGAGCTGATCAGCTGACCACAGACCCTGCGACCCCGTCACCACCTGGCATTGAAAGGCGTTTTGCCAAAACCCTGTGGGGAGCTCAGGGCTTTTCAGGGCGTGACTCATCAGTCTCCTCGCTTCGCCCTGCATTAGATCTTTCTCTGCTCCAGACTGACGTTTGGATTTGTGTGGCCTCATTGTGCATCAGGGAGAGTGTGTGTGTCTCCAGGAGCCTCATGATTCAGGCTGGTCCCCTGCCCTCTCCCACCCCTCATCTCCCTGCATCCTCTGCAGCACCCCATGTCTCCCTTCCACCCTCTGGTGTCTGGGATGGTCTTGCTCCAAGTTTCCTTTTCAAGTAGAAGCCAAGAGGAGGATCGGGATGAGTGAGTCTCAGATTTCAGCAGTGATCGAAACAGTTCACAAATCAATAAACGGTGATGAGGTTAAAAAAAAAAAACAAACACAAAACTTGAATACATGAACTTACAAGAACAGTTCTGGTGAACAAGCGGAAGTCTGGTTCTGTGCCCGTGGCAGGTCGACCTTGGCTGGGTTAGGCCCTTCCCTGAGCCCCCTGCAGCTGCTGGAACCCGTTTTGCTCCAGGGATCTCAGAGGGACTGTCCCCAACGGGCAGCAGCCACCCATGGCATGAGGCTGTCTGGAGCCAGGGGAAGTCTAATCTGCAGGCCACGTTTGGTGTCTTTGGAAATGACTCACTCCAGCTTGCCCAGGCTGGGAATTCTCTCCACTCCATTTGGGGTGCTTCCTTTGTGAGAAGTGGGCAGCTTGGTCCCTGCTCTTTCGTGAGCCTGGCCTATGCGTTTGGAGGCCTCCTTCTGGAAATAGAGGTGGAATTTGAGATTATATCTCCTTTGATTTTTTGTTTTGGTGACCATTTCTTAGTTGTTGTTTGTGTTTTTGTGGGTATCATTCTGGGGTGAGCCACTTGCCCTTCATTCTTTTTTTAGGAGTCAGGCTACTCTGGAGCCTCTGTCTACTTAAAAAAAAAAAAAAAAGATGCACAACGTGTTATGAGAAGTTCTATTTGGGGCAAAATGAGGACTTCAGCCCAGGAGAAAGCACCTCAAATAGCTCGAAAGTGCCCCCAAAGAGGTAAGGGGGAAGGTCAATATATGCAATTTTGGTGAAGGGGGAGTTCATGTAATGAAGCATTTATCTTACGAAAGATTTTCTGCTAGTCACGTGGAGCTGAAGTCATCATGAAGGTATTTAGTGCTTTTCTAGATGTGAAGCGATGCAAGGATTGGGCTTGTAAAGTCAGATCCTGAAAATATCTAACCGTTCCACAGTTTTCCTGGAGCACAGAGTGCCTCATCCCTGTTATCCACTCTGGATTCCCTTCAGGGCGTGTGGAAGGTCATAAGCTGTTAGCAGCATAAGAATCAGTCCCCTCAGAGGTAGATGGCAAATGCCCTTGGCATGTGACAATTTGTAATTGACAGGGCCCTCTCGTGTTCACAAATTCAACCATACTTTGGGAAGCATTTCATGATCATTTCCTCCCATGGAGCTAGGAAGGCTCTTTCTTAAGTCTGGTGAAGACTTTTCCGATAGGCCACTACTGGACTAAGTCTTAATAGTCAAAAGTTTCTGGACGCCTATCTTCTAGCTATAGAACAGAAAGATGTTCCCTCATGTTGCATCTTCCCGTATCTAGAGTTGCACGACTACAGTCATTGATCACATACCAAGCTATATATTTGATCAACTGCTTCAAGTCACCTAGTCATCATTATTTTTGTTGGAGGCTCAGTTAGATATTTGGTAATTGCAAGCAACAACAATCTTGTAAAATAAGCAAATACCCATAACACAGCTAGCCATATTATTAAAGTCATAAATGAGAATTATGATAAGAACTTACATTAGGTGGAGCCCAGTGTATCCTTAGGTTGTCCGAGTTAGTCTATTCTGTACCAATCTTTATTTTTCATTTTTTTAGGGAAGTTATACAATGGCACTCCTAGCCCAATTTCCTAGTGTTACTAGCCTGATTATCCTTCAGTTCAGTTCAGTTGCACAGTCGTGTCTGACTCTTTGCGACCTCATGAATCGCAGCACGCCAGGCCTCCCTGTCCATCACCAACTCCCGGAGTTCACTCAGACTCATGTCCATCAAGTCAGTGATGCCATCCAGCCATCTCATCCTCGGTCGTCCCCTTCTCCTCATGCCCCCAATCCCTCCCAGCATCAGTCTTTTCCAATGAGTTAACTCTTCGCATGAGGTGGCCAAAGTATTGAAGTTTCAGCTTTAGCATCAGTCCTTCCAAAGAAATCCCAGGGCTCATCTCCTTTCGAATGGACTGGTTGGATCTCCTTGCAGTCCAAGGGACTCTCAAAAGTCTTCTCCAACACCACAGTTCAAAAGCATCAATTCTTCGGCGCTCAGCCTTCTTCACAGTCCAACTCTCACATCCATACATGACCACAGGAAAAACCATAGCCTTGACTAGACTGACCTTTGTTGACAAAGTAATGTCTCTGCTTTTGAATATGCTATCTAGGTTGGTCATAACTTTTCTTCCAAAGAGTAAGCATCTTTTAACTTCATGGCTGCAGTCACCATCTGCAGTGATTTTGGAGCCCCTCAAAATAAAGTCTGACACTGTTTCCACTGTTTCCCCATCTATTTCTCATGAAGTGATGGGACCAGATGCCATGATCTTAGTTTTCTGAATGTTGAGCTTTAAGCCAACTTTTTCACTCTCCTCTTTCACTTTCATCAAGAGGCTTTTTAGTTCCTCTTCTCTTTCTACCATAAGACTGGTGTTATCTGCATATCTGAGGTTATTGATATTTCTCCCAGCGATCTTGATTCCAGCTTGTGTTTCTTCCAGCCCAGCGTTTCTCATGATGTACTCTGCATATAAGTTAAATAAGCAGGGTGACAATATACAGCCTTGACGTACTCCTTTTCCTATTTGGAACCAGTCTGTTGTTCCACGACGAGTTCTAACTGTTGCTTCCTGACCTGCATACAGATATCTCAAGAGGCAGGTCAGGTGGGCTGGAATTCCCATCTTTCTCAGAATTTTCTACAGTTTATTGTGATCCACACAGTCAAAGGGTTAGTATAATTTAGTTGTTCCCAAGATAAAGGAGGGGGACCTTAAAACGTAAAGGACCACAGTCAGGTGTTAACCGCATCAATCAATCCCGTAATGGTTGGAGGTTTTATTCCTTGGCTGAATTTTTGCTTATTGTTCTGATTGAGCTTGAGTAACTTTGGAAGAAAATTCATATTTATGGCCATGGTCAGAATAGGCATTACTAGTTGGCCAGGTGAGAGGATCCTATCTACTAATATCAAGAGTAGCCTAAACAGAATTGAACTTTCTTTCTTCTAAATAAATTTCCTGAAGACCGTCTTCCAATTAGAGCCTTGGAGTTGAGTGAAGCACCAAGGTAACTTAGAAACACTTGACACAGGTAACTGGCCAAAACCTCAACGATTTGCTTCCCTGATAGCTCGGTGGGGCTTCTCTGATAGTTCAGTTGGTAAAGAATCTGCCTTCAATGCTGAAGACCCTGGTTCAATTCCTGGGTCAGGAAGATCCCCTAGAGAAGGGATAGGCTGCCCATTCCAGTATTCTTGGGCTTCCCTAGTGGCTCAGCTGGTAAAGAATCCACCCGCAATGCGGGAGACCTGGGTTCAATCCCTGGATTGGGATGATCCCCTGGAGAAGAGAAAGGCTACCCAGTCCAGTATTCTGACAGTCCATAGGGTCGCAAAGAGTCAGATGTGACTGAGTGAATTTCACTTTAACTTTTCAACAACTGGATTGATTTTTTAAAATTAGCATAGGGTCACATTCACGATAGAAAACTTCTGATTCATATGTAAAGATCCAAGAAGTCAGGAAAACATTGTAAACGATCACAAGTCAGGTCCAGCATCTTGGGTAAGCTGTCTACTTCTGATGTCTTCTCAGTTCTTTACCAAATTACTATAAGTCATAATTAGTTTGAGGAGAAGGTTTTCCTTACACCTGGAAAACACAGATTCAAATCAGTAATTTTTCAGATGGAAACCATAAAAGTTATAAGCCTGTTCACCAGTTCATTCAGTCCTTTTGTTAACCTTTCATGATACTATCAAGTTTCCCATTAGTTTCCTTTAATTTCTTACCCAGGTCAGCATTATGGTCTGAAAGTTAGAAACTTGTGTTTATCTATAAGTCCTTTCTATAAATCTTCTTGAAGGGAAGCATTTTTCCAAAGGAATTAGAATAAAACAATAACTGTATATAATGACAAAAGTCTTAAGGCATGTTAAAAGTCTGATTATAATGCAATTGATAAAGAAATTTGGTTACTGTAGTGACAACACTTTAAGATAGTAACTCTAATTAGGACTGATAGCATTTTGTATCAGGATGTATCAGAATTTTAAGAACTCCATATAGTTCTAGGATATTCATATTAGTAAGAGTTACCATTTAATGTAACCTAAGGAGATTTATTATTCATTTGACAATCCTTCCCATGCAATTAAACATACTAAATGAACCTAATTAGTTTAATATCTCTCTTTTGGATGTTTCAGGGGCCCTTTGAGGCATCCCAAAGTTAGCTGGAGGTTAAAAGGGCTTCATTAGAATTTGATTTAGGAAGTTTTGTCAGTAAATATCAAAAAGGGTTTATAACACTCAGTCAGATAGGATTACAGGTCACTGTAAAACGGTATTTATTGGCTAACCAAAATAACCATAAAAGATTTCAAAGGCATATACATAACTGATCAATTAAGAGGTAATGAAGCATAAAATCTATTATTGAAGACAGTTCAACATCTGAAGAAAGCTTGTCGTCTTCACAGAGAGAAAAGCCAGATTCAAGCTTTGCACCAGCTTATTTTTAAATTCATTTACTCAATGAAATTTATTTTAAGCTTAGTCAATCCTGACCATGCACAAAACTCTTTTATTAGGGTCAACTGTCCACAAATATTTTTATCACTTTCTATGTTCATAACTGTTTTTCCATTCAGAAACAGACATCCGTGTCAAACCTACTTCCTTTTCCCCTAACAAAATGCAATTCCATTCTTCATACCTTTTCTAAAACACACATTCTACTTTCTTTTAGCAACCATGAATGGTCCTTTATGCTAACCTTCTGTAGATTGGTCAACATAACTACCGCTGATAATGTCTAAAAAAACTTTTAGTTTCTTATAGAGATTGTCTCAGGATGGCACCAAACATATTCATTAATAGTCCAGAATCACTTTAGTTTCTCTGTAAGAAGTAGTTCAGTTCAGTCTCTCAGGCGTGTCCAACTCTTTGTGACCCCATGAATCGCAGCACGCCAGGCCTCCCTGTCCATCACCAACTCCGGAGTTCATTCGAACTCACGTCCATCGAGTCGGTGATGCCAGTGTTCAGCGATTAATGTTTCACGGTCTTATTATATTTGGAAATGACCTAGCTATTCAATAATCTTCCATCACTTAGTTTAGGATAACCCTAGGAGAATCCCAGGGACAGTGGAGCCTGATGGGTTGCCGTCTATGGGGTCGCACAGAGTCGGACACGACTGAAGCGACTTAGCAGCAGCAGCAGAAATTCAAGTTAGCAAAATCTAGAGAGACTATTTTAGACAGAAATTCCAGTCCAACATTATTGTTCTTAATAGAGTTTATCTGAAAGTTCTTATCTCATTTACATTTTCTTTCCTAAGAAGCTTCTTCACATCGGGTTACTTTCTTTGGTGACAAATTTATAACAGATTTAACAAGATTTTATTTGACTTATAGTAAACCTAGGAAAAATGCAAATACTATGCTTAATGTTAGTGACTCGTAGACATATCTGTATTAATTAGATCAGCAAACAAACATTTCCTGCTGCTGTTCAGTCACTCTGTCATGTCTGACTCTTTGCGAGTCAGTGTGACTGCACTCCAGGCTTCCGTGTCCTTCACTGTCTCCCAGAGTTTGCTCAAATTCATGTCCACTGAGTCAGTGATATTATCTGACTATCTCATCCTCTGCCGCTCTTCGCTCCTTTGGTCTGGTCTTTAATCTTTCCTGGCATCAGGGTCTTTTCCAATGAGTCAGCTCTTCACATCAGGTGGCCCAAGTATTGGAGCTTCAGTTTCAGTATCAGTCCTTCCAGTGAATATTCAGGGTTGATTGCCTTTAGAATGGACTGGTTTGATCTCCAAGGGACTCTTAAGAGTCTTCTCCAGCACCACAGTTTGAAAGCGTTAATTCTTTGGTGCTCAGCCTTCTTCGGAGAAAGCTATGGCAACCCACTCCAGTACTCTTACCTGGAAAATCCCACGGACAGAGGAGGCTGGTAGGCTGCAGTCCATGGGGTGGTGAAGAGTAGGACATGACCGAGTGACTTCACTTTCACTTTTCACTTTCATACTTTGGAGAAGGAAATGGCAACCCATTCCAGTGTTCTTGCCTGGAGAATCCCAGGGATGGGGGACCTGTTGGGCTGCCGTCTATGGGGTCACACAGAGTTGGACACGACTGAAGCGACTTAGCAGCAGCAGCAGCAGCAGCAGCCTTCTTTATGGTCCAGCTCTCACATCCATACATGACTACTGGAGAAACCACAGCTTTGACTATATGACTTTTGTTGGGAAAGTGATGCCTCTGCTTTTTCATACATGTCTAGGTTTGTCATAGCTGTTCTTCCAAGGAGCAAGCATCTTTTAATTTCATGGCAGCAGTCACTGTCTGCATTGATTTTGGAGCCCAAGAAAATGAAATCTGCCACTGTTGCCTCATTTTCCCCATCTATTTGCCATGAAGTGGTAGACTCTAGATGCCATGATCTTAGTTTTTTGGATGTTGAGTTTTAAGCCAGCTTTTTCACTTTCCTCTTTCACCTTTATCAAGAGGCTCTTTAGTTCCTCTTCACTTTCTGTCATTAAAGAGGTGTCATCTGCATATCTCAGGTTGTTGCTATTTCTCCTGGAAATCTTGATTCCAGCTTATGATTCATCCAGCCTGGTATTTCACTTGATGTAGTCTGCATATAAGTTAAATAAACAGGTGACACTATACAATCTTGACATACTCCTTTCTCAATTTTGAACCAGTCCATTGTTCCATGTCTGGTTCTGTTACTTCTTGTCCTGCATACAGGTTTCTTAGGACGCAGATAAGTCGGTCTGGTATTCCCATCTCTTAAGGAATATTCCACAGTTTGTTGGGATCCACACAAAGCCTTTAGCATAACCAGTGAAGCAGAAGTAGACATATATATATATATTTAATTCCCTTGCTTTTTGTATAATCCAAGGATGTTGGCAATTTGATCTCTGGTTCCTCTGCTTTTTCTAAATCCGGCTTGTACATGTGGAATTTCTCGGTTTACGTACTGTTGAAGCCTAGGTTGAAGGATTTTGAGCATAATCTTCTAACATGTGAAATGAATGCAACTATACTGAAATTTGAACATTCTTTGGCACTGCCTTTCTTTGGGATTGGGATGAAAATGGACCTTTTTCCGGTCCCGTGGCCATAGTATGATAACATGGTAGTATAGTTTTCTTTTTAATTGATGTTGGGATAGATTCACAATGTTGTGTTAGTTTCAGGTGTACAGCAGTGACTCAGTTGCGCATATACGCATACCCACTTTACTTATTATTTTTTAGCTTTTTATCTTATACTGGGACATGGCCGATTAACAATTTTGTGATGGTTCCAGGTGCACAGCAGAGTGACTCGGCCACATGCATCCACGCATCCATTCTCTCCCCGCCTTGCCTCCCATCCGTGCTGCCACATACCTGAGTAGAGCTTCCTGTGCTTTATGGTAGGTCCTTGGTGGTTATCCATTTTAGAGACAGGAGTGTGTACATGACTATCTCATAACCCCTAAGTATCTGTTCCTCCCACTCTTCCCCGAGATAACCATAATTTCCTTCTCACAGTCTGTGAGTTTGTTTCTGTTTTGTGAATAAGTTCATTTGTGATTTTTCTTTTTAGATTTTGCTTACAAAGGATGTCATACAATATTTCTTTCTCTACATAAAACTTGCTTCACTCGGACGGCAATCTCTGGGTCCACCTACGTTGCTGCAAATGGCATTATTCCATTCTTTTTAATGACTAATATTCTGCTGTATATATGTACCACATCTTCCTTTTCCATTCCTATGTCAGTGGACATTTAGGTTGCTTCTGTGTCTTGGCTATTGTAAACAGCGTACAGTGACCATTGGGGTGCACATATACTTTTGGACAATGTTTTTCTCTGGATGTATGCCCAGGAGTAGAATTGCAGGACCGTATGGAAGCTGTATTTTTAGTTTTTTAAGGAACCTTCATACTGTTCTTCATAGTGGCTATACCAATGTACATTCCCACCAACAGCATAGAAGGGCTGCCTTCTCTCCACATCCTTCCTGGCATTTATTGTTTGTGTATTTTTTCATGATATCATTTTGACTGATGTTAGGTGATATCTCATTGTAATTTTGATTTAGAGTCCCTTGGACTGCAAGGAGATCCAACCAGTCCATTCTGAAGGAGATCAACCCTGGGATTTCTTTGGAAGGAATGATGCTAAAGCTGAAGCTCCAATACTTTGGCCACCTCATGCGAAGAGTTGACTCATTGGAAAAGACCCTGATGCTGGGAGGGATTGGGGGCAGGAGGAGAAGGGGACGACCGAGGATGAGATGGCTGACTGGCATCACTGACTCGATGGACATGAGTCTGAGTGAACTCCAGGAATTGGTGATGGACAGGGAGGCCTGGCGTGCTGCGATTCATGGGGTCGCAAAGAGTCGGACACGACTGAGCGACTGAACTGAACTGAACTGAACTGAATAATTAGTGATCTTGAACATCTTTTCATGTGTCTGTCTGTGTGTCTTTTTTGGTCTACTCAGGAAGCTCTACTCAGGTCTAAAATGTCAGTTTAGACCTTTGACCATTATTTATTTATTTTTTTAAATAGAAGGATAATTGCTTTACAGAATTTTATTGTTTTCTGTTTTTTTTTTATTGTTTTGATAATATTAAGCCTCATGAACTGTTTGTAAATTTTGGAGAATATTTTATCCCTGGATTTTGGTTGTCATTTCATTTTGCTTGTGATTTCCTTTGCTTTGCAAAATACTTTGAGTTTAATTAGGCCTCATTTGCTTATTTTTTGTTTTTATTTCTGTTATTCTGGGAGATCTGTCAAAAAAGATCTTATCCCAATTTATGCCAGAGTGTTAGGCCTATATTTTCCTCTGGGAGTTTTATACTGTCTGGTCTCACATTTAGGGCTTCCCTGATAGCTCAGTTGGTGAAGAATCCACCTGTAATGCAGGAGAGCCTGGTTCAATTCCTGGGAAGATCTGCTGCAGAAGGGATAGGCTACCCACTCCATTTTTCTTGGGCTTCTCATGTAGCTCAGCGGGTAGAGAGAATCTGCCTGCAATGTGGGAGACCTGGGTTCAATCCTTGGGTTGGGAAGATCCCCTGGAGAAGGGAAAGGCTACCCGTTCCAGTATTCTGGCCTGGAGAAGTCCATGGACTATACAATCCCTGGGGTCACAAGGAGTCAGACGCAACTCAGTGACTTTCACTTTCCTGTGCATTCTTGACAGCTCTTCTTAATCTCTGCTGCTTCCGTTAGTTCCTTACCATTTCTGTCCTTTGTTGTGCCCATCCTTGCATAAAAGGCTCTGTCGATATCTCCAGTTTTCTTGATGAGATCTCTGGTCTTTAGTCTTTCCTATTCTATTGTTTTCCTCAATTTCTTTGCAATGTTTATTTAAGAAGGTCTTCTTATGGCTCCTTGCTATTCTCTGGAACTCTGCATTTAGTTGGATTCATCTTTCCCTTTCTCCCTTGCCTTTCACGTCTCTTTTCTCAGCTATTTGTGAAGCCTTCTCACACAACCACTTTGCATTCTTGCATTTCTTTTTCTTGGGGATGATTTGATCACTGCCTCCTGCACAGTGCTACAAACCTCTGTCCATAGTTTTTCTGGTCTAATCCCTTGAATCTATTCATCACCTCCACTATATAATCATAATGGATTTGATTTAGTTCATACCTGAATGGCCCAGATCTGCTCTGCTGGCTCCGTGCAGTGCAGGAGACCCAGCTTCAGTTCCTGCGTAGGGAAGATTCTGTGGAGGAGGGCATGGGAATCCACGCCAGTATTCTTGCCTGGAGAATGCCATGGACAGAAGAGTGTGGCAGGCTACAGTACATGGGGTAGCAAAGAGCAGGGCACGACTGAGTGGCTAAACCGACCTATCTGAGTGGCCTAGTGGTTTTCCCTTCTTTCTTCAATTTAAGCCTGAAGTTTGCAATCATGATCTGAGCCACGGTCAGATCCAGGTCTTATTTTTGCTGACTGTATAGAGAGTCTCCATCTTTGGCAGCAAAGTATATAATCAGTATGACTCTAGCATTGACCATTTGGTGATGCCCATGTATAGAGTCATCTTTTGTGTTATTGGAAGACGGTGTTTGCTATGACCAGTGTCTTCTCCTGACAAAACTCTGTTAGCCTTTGCCCTGCTTCATTTTGTACTCCAAGGCCAAACTTGGCTGTTACCCCAGGTATCTCCTGACTTTTCACTTTTGCATCCCAATCCCTTATGGAGAAAAGGACATCTTTTTTTGGTGTTAGTTCTAGAAGTTCTTTTAGGTCTTCATAGAATCAGTCAACTTCAGCTTTATTTGGCGTTAGTGCATGGGGCATAGACTTGGATTACTGTGGTGTTTAATGATTTGCCTTGGAAACAAACTGAGATGATTCTGTCGTTTTTTGAGACTGCATCCAAGTATTGCATTTTGCACTCTTTTGTTGGCTATGAGGGCTACTCTGTTTCTTCTAAGGGATTCTTGCCCACATTAGTAGACATAAGGGTCATCTGAATTAATTCACCCATTCCCATCCATTTTAGTTCACTGATTCTTAAGATGTCAATGTTCACTCTTGCCATCCCCTGCTTGACCACCTCCAACTTTCCCTGATTCATGGACCTAACATTCCCGGCTCCTATGCAATGTTGTTCCTTACAGTATCAGACTTTATTTTCATCACCAGACACATCCACAACTGAGCGTGATTTCTGGTTAGACCCACCAGCTTCTTTCTTTCTGGAGCTCTTAGTAATTGCCTTCCACGCTTTCCCAGTAGCATATTGGACCCCTTTGACGTGTGAGGCTTATCTTCTGGTGCCATAACTTTTTGCCTTTTCGTATTGTTCATGGGGCTCTCTTGGCGAGAATCCTGGAGTGGGTTGCCATTCCCTCCTTCACTGAACCATGCTTTGTCAGAACCCTTCACTGTGACCCGTCCGTCTTGAGTCACACTGCATGGCATGGCTCACAGCTTCATTGAGTTATGCAAGTCCTTTTGCCACTGCAAGGCTGTGATCCATGGAGGGATTTTTTTTTTAAGTGATAGATTAAAGAAAAAATTTCATGAAAGAAAAAGAAAAGTAATTTAGCAAAAATGATTTGGAAATGGGCAAGAAATGAAAATGTGAGATTTTGAAACACTGTAACTTAAAATATTTGAACAAAGTAAAACAGAATATACATCAGAAGACATCCTAGAAAGTTAAAAGACCAAAAGAGAAAGTTCTTTAAGGTGTTTCTTTTTATTTACTGGCATTTTATTATTTGCCATTGGGTAAAAGCTCATCGAAGAGACAAGACCTGATCTCCCATCTTATAATCATGGCTGAGAAATACTGAAGGTAAAATATAAGAAGACATTTCTGTAACTGTTGAATTCAAAGATAAAATAAATCTTAAATGCTCTTTTATCTGCCTTTACTGTTACTAAGTGATTATCAGTTCATGTTTGATTTATTAAAATGTTTACTGAAGGGCTTCTATATACTAGGCACTGTATTAAGTAATGAGAACACACACGTGAAGAAGACAGATCTAGTTAGTCCATGCTTCATGGAGATATATCCAAGTGCAGGATTCAGAGAAGACAAAAATATTACAAAGAAGAAAAATAAGGCACTTGCAATAGAGAATGAATGTATAAGATTGTGAATTACTTTAGACCGAGTGGTGAGAGAGTGATAACAGATCTATATTTCCAGTGTTGAGAAATCACTGTTTCCAAAGGTATCCATTCCTGGAAAAAAAAAAAAGAGCATGGTATTCAAGATACCAAATTCCAGATGGGTTAATCAGATTGTAATAGAGTGTGACATGGGATGAGTATGCTGATGGCCCTGAGAAGCATACTAAAAGCTACCCATTTATTGAAAAACTAAAGAGTTGGAACTCTTAAACTCGGCTTGAATTTTTAAAGATCACTATTATGTTATAAAGAATAAATATGAGAGTGGCATGTTTTCGTAATACAGGTGAAAAGTGGTTAAGGCTCAGACTTAGATGCCAGTGAAAGCTGAGGAAGGTGGATTATATAAGATATAGTTATAAAGTAGGACTTAATGATTTGTTGTAAGTAAAGTAGTCAAGAAGGATACCCAGGTTTTTTTTTTTAATTGATTTATTTTTAACTGAAGGATAATTGCTTTACAATATTGTGTTGGTTTCTGCCATACATCAACATGATCTGCCATAGTTATACATATGACCCCTCCCTCTTGAACCTCTCTCCCACCTGCCACCCCTCTAGGCTGTCCCAGAGTCGCAGTTTGTGTTCCCAGACTCATACAGCAGATTCCCACTGGCTCTCCATTTTACATACGGTAGTGTATATGCTGGGGGGTCCCAGGTGGTTCTAGTGGTAAATGCAGGTGACATAAGAGATGTGGGTTTGGTCTCTGGGCTGGGAAGATCCTCTGGAGGAGGGCATGGCAACCCACTCCAGTATTCTTGCCAGCAGAATCCCATGGGCAGAGGAGCCTGGAGGGCTACAGTCCATAGGGCTGTGAAGAGTCAGACACAAGCTCTCCATGGACGCACACAGTCTATATGTTTCCACGCTACTCTCTCCATTTGTCACACCCTCTGCTTCCCCCTCTCCCCCATGTCCGTAAGTCTGTTCTCTATGTCTGTATTTCCATTACTGCCCTGACAATAAGTCCATCAGTGCCATCTTTCTAGATTCTTCATATATGAGTTAATATACAACTCATATATTCTCTTTCTGACCTACTTCACTCTGTATAATAGGCTCTAGGTTCATCCACCTCAGTAGCACTGACTCAAATGTGTTCCTTTTTACAGCTGAGAGGTATTCCATCATATCCATGTACCACAGCTGATAACATTCATCTGTCAGTGAATATCTAGGTTGCTTCCATGTCCTATCTATTCTAATAGTGCTGCAGTGAACACTGGGGGTGCATGTATCTCTTTCAATTATGGTTTTCTCAGGGCATATGCCCAGTAGTGGGATTGCTGGGTCATATGATAGTTTTATTCTTAGTTTTTTTTTTTTTTTTTTTTTTTAAGGAATCTCCATATTGCCTTCCTTAGTGGCTGTATCAGTTTATATTTCCACCAAAACTGCAAGAGGGATACCCGGGTTTTTGATGTAAGTAACTGGGGAAAGTGGTGTTATTTATTGATTGATTTTTTATAATTTACTGTATGTCAATTATACCTCAATGGATAAAGCTTCAAAAGATAAAAGGTTAAAAGAAGATGCTATCAGAGAGGAAGCAGGGCTAGGACAGTGACACAGCAGGTAAGGCAACTGGCAGTGCCTTGAGAGAGGTGCCATATAGTTCATGGCAGGGGTGCCACGTAGGTTTTGAGGCATCTTTGACAAAGTGAAATGTATAAATTTTTACTTGAATAGAAGGCCAGCTTTAAAAAATTTGTATTTTTCCCAATTCGTAAAGGTACCTTGAGAAAAACTTCTGTGGCAAGAAGAAACAGAGGAAAAGATCAAAATTGCTAAGGTCTGGGGTTGGGAGTAAATGGGATTAGACATGAATGCAGGAACAAAACAGGTGGGGTCTTCTAAGGTATGGAGTGATGCCATTTAATGAGTTCTGGGACTTTAAATAAGTTAAGTCTGAAGTACCTGTGGGGCTATACAAGTGAAGTCAACCAGAAAGCTGTATATGTATGTCTGACCCTGGTACTTGAAAGAGGTTCATTTGGCACATAGATGCATTAGTTACAGCCACGGGAAATGAAATTGGCAGGAAGTGTAAAGAATGACAGATGTGCTTGGGACAGAGCCCAAAGGCATCCAGCAAATTTTAGTGAGTGATAGAGAAACAGCAAAGAGGAGAGGCTGTGTCACAGAGGCCAAGAGGGAGACAGATGATGCTGAAGAAAGTATATATATATATGTATTGCAGATAGTGATAACTGTTAGCATTAAGCAGGTTAAGCAAGGGAATAGGAAAGCTAGGTGAGGAGGGCACATTGCTTTTGGTATTGTTTTGTGTAGAGGGACAAGGGCAGGCTTATTCATGTTTGAGAAGAAGTTGGACAGGAGGGATAGTCAATGGTGTCCAATATTACTTAGAAAGTAAGCTACTTGCAGGCTGAAAAGTGATGATTTTGACAGTTGTCTTATGTGATGGGAAACTATGCAGCATTAAAATGCTTTACTGCAAGTGAACAAAAAGCATAAATTTATACATATATTTTATATATTCTAAATATCACTTCAGTTCAGTTCAGTCGCTCAATCGTGTCTGATGCTTTGCGACCCCATGAATTGCAGCACACGAGGCCTCCCTGTCCATCACCAACTCCCAGAGTTCACTCAGACTCACGTCCATCGCGTCAGTGATGCCATCCAGCCATCTCATCCTCTGTCGTCCCCTTCTCCACCTGCCTCCAATC
>SJYX01003476.1:149299-188211 GCA_006410675.1 Oreotragus oreotragus
ATGAAAAGTCAGTTAACTAATTATGTTTGTCTTTGGGAGAGATATAACTCTCTGGTAGAAAAATATGCAAAACTTTATGAAGATTTATTACTGGAATATCTTAAGAGCAAATCCCGAATTTTCAATCTAGAAAAGCATAGGGAGTATTTTATTTATTTCAGAGAGCTTCAGTGAAAACTCATTGGTATGGTAGAAACAGCCTGAAGTAGAACGTAGAACTGGGTTCCAAAAATTTGAAATTTGAGAGCTGGAATGAGATCTCCTTCAGTTTCTTTATATTATAAATGAGAATGCTGAGGAGGCTCAAGTTGTTTCAGTGACATGCTAAAAGTTTACAACTGCTGCACTAGTTCCCAGCTCTTAATATTTATCTTCAGATTTGTTTTTGCTGTTGTTAGATCAGAATGACTCTAGTTTTACTGACAGTGTATTTTTGAGTTATTGTGCTATTTTCATCTCATATACATTTTCATTAGAGTTTATTGATGCCATTCTATCTCCAGGACTAGGGTTGTAAAATGGAAATTGTTCATGCCATTGGAAAACTGCCATTGGAAAACTTCATATAGTAGAAGAATGTTGGGAAAACAATCCAGTGTGTTTTCTACCGGGTGTCCTGGAAAGGAAATGCAGTTGCTGTGTAATGTTGAAGCAGAGCATGAGGGGGAAAAAGAATGAGATTCTTGGATGAGTATTTTAGAGGCTTAAATTAAGGTTTTACAGATAGTGTAAAGTTCCAATTTTCCAGTAGTACTTGACATCATTAACTCCAGCTCCCATCTGCTCCAACTTTTATTCTTATTCAGGTGCCTGGATAGAAGGAGCTCTCTGTTGTCCCTGGTCCCTCTTCAGCTCCTAACCAACTGTATGGCCTTTTGAAATCTTTCTTTATGCTATTTTGGAAATCTTCCTTTCCTCAGAAGAGGAAAATGAGAGGTTTTGGATTAGATGATATTCAAGGTGCTTATTCTTCCTTTCCCCTCTGAAAAATGTTTTCTGTAGTCTTTTAAAAAGTAATAGTGCCATCTTGTGTATTAAGGTTTTATGCCACAGTGATCCACAGTTGTAGATATGCAGTGAAATAAATTGTATCATGTTACTTTTGTCATGGTTTGAGTTGGAAAGAAAAAATTTAAATAGGTTTATGTTTTATTAAGATAATACTGCTTTTGATTCGGAGAAGGCAATGGCACCCCACTCTAGTACTCTTGCCTGGAAAATCCCACGGATGGATGAGCCTGGTTGGCTGGAGTCCATGGGGTCGCTAAGAGTTGGACAAGACTGAGCGACTTCACTTTCACTTTTCACTTTTATGCACTGGAGAAGGAAATGGCAACCCACTCCAGGGTTCTTCCCTGGAGACTCCCAGGGACGGGGAGCCTGGTGGGCTGCTGTCTATGGGGTCACACAGAGCTGGACATGACTGAAGTGACTTAGCAGCAGCAGCAGCTTTTGATTCAGGTAACTTAGGAAGCAGTAGCTTAATCTGGCATGGCATATAACAAGCATATAGTAGAAGCAGCATTAAGTGAAATTGAAATTTGCCTTTTCATTCATATTTTCTGCCGTTACGGAAAGGTTATAGCTGGGGGTATAAAAATTTTTACGTGTATCTTCTTTTTCTTGGATTATCCAAATCCTTCACTGTAGTTTGCTACCAGTGCATCAAAATTTATAGAATGTAGTTTAACTTTTTATTCTCTTAAATTGAAAATACTTGCTCTCAGTGTACAAATAAAACATACCATGGACAGCTAAAGAGCTGTTTACATGCACAGGCAGGCACATGTGCTACATGCTCAGTCGTATCTGACGCTTTGTGATGCCATGGACTGTAGCCTGCCAGGCTCCTCTATCCATGGAATTTTCCAGGCAAGGATACTGGAGTGGATTGCCGTTTTCTCTTCCAGGGGATCTTCCCGACCCAGGGATTGAATTCCATCTCCTGCATTGACATTTTACCATTGAGCCACTTGGGAAGATACCATGGTACCCAAAAGAAACCATGGAGATTCAGAAACATGTACACACACACACACACACACACACACACGCAGGCTCACACAAAACACACACGCGCAGGCTCACACACACACATGCAGGCTCACACACAAAACAAAACTTATTTTGTAATCCTACCATCCAGAGAAAAGCACTATTGTATGGATATCCTTCTGGTGCTTTTTGAACTATGTATGCATAGACTTTCATGTTATTAACTATGTACAGTCTCTTTTGCCTCCCACCTTATCTGTTGACACTTTTCTCTGGTATTCTAGCTATATGAACTGTGTTCAGCCATGAATGAAGCATACAGTGCTTTCTGCCTTTTAATCCTTGTTATTCCAAGTGTCAGGAATTTTCTCTTTTTTCCCTAGCCTTCCCACTCTACTTCCTCTCCATCCTTCATGTCATAAATCTCTCATTACCTTCCTCTTATCCTATCTTTGCATATGTTGGCATGGGAAGATTTCTTAGGAAATTTGAATAGAAGGAAAGCAAGTTGAAGAATGTAATGGATGATAGCACTTTTGTTAAAATACTGTTTTCTATAGATTTTTTATGAGTACATCTGTATTTATTAAAATGCATAGGAAAAAAATCTAGAGGGATACATATCAGATCTTTAGAGCAGGCTGAGAGATTGGCAGTGGTTCTTAAGGGGGACTTTAGATTATCTGTAATAGTTTTTTTTAATAGTGAAGAATGTTTTTATCTGTTACTTAAGCTAAATGTGTGTATGTTTGTATGTGCACATTTTTTTTTTAATGCTGGATAAATAGACCTGCTATACCATTCTAAAGACCAAAGCAAATTAATGCCTTGCTCATGAACTGGTGATCTAGCACATTAAGACCTACTGGTGGAGTAATAAGTTATAAAGCTTGGACTTATGTATGATAATGATGTTACTTTAAGGCCTAGGACAACTCGATCTACCATAGTACTTTGAAATCAGTAAGTCAAGTTTTTAGAAACTTGGCATGTAGTTTCAGACAGACTTCACAGAAAAATTTGAGAGCCTTCTTTTGTTCCAAGACAGCTCTGTGCTGGGTACACACAGATGAGAATATTGTTTGCCTTTAGAAGAGTTCACAGTATAGAAAATTCTACAGGTGATGAGATCATCTATCTGATAGTGCTTGTGGGAGAAGGGAGAAAAATGCTTTTGAGAATCTTATATTTCTGTCCCCATGATAAATGTAAACGAGTCTTAATTATTAGGAATTAACTTTCCTACATTTTACCCTCTGCATAGGACAAAAAAGCTGCATTGGAAAAGGAGCGGGAAGAAAGGATAGCCGAAGCTGAAATTGAAAACTTAACCGGAGCTAGACATGTAGAAAGTGAAAAACTTGCTCAAATATTGGCAGCTAGACAGTTGGAAATTAAACAGATTCCATCTGATGGGCACTGTATGTATAGAGCCATTGAAGATCAGCTGAAAGAGCAGAACGGTGTTCTGACTGTGGCTGCCTTAAGGTGTCAGACTGCTAACTATATGCAGAGTCATGTGGAAGACTTTCTGCCATTTTTAACAAATCCTAATACAGGAGAAATGTGTACTCCAGGTAATTAATTTTTCTCTGCTACGTCTTGTTGCTGCTGTAGCTGTGATGGTTATTAGGTAAAGTGGTTTCTGGAACTGAGAATGAAAAAAAAAAGAAAGCNGTCATGTGGAAGACTTTCTGCCATTTTTAACAAATCCTAATACAGGAGAAATGTGTACTCCAGGTAATTTATTTTTCTCTGCTATGTCTTGTTGCTGTTGTAGCTGTGATGGTTATTAAGTAAAGTGGTTTCTGGAACTGAGAATGAAAAAAAAAAGAAAGCCTGAATAGTCCTATGGGGGAAAACATCTCAACATTTAGGCAAAATTATTTTCCATGACTTTAGTATCAAGATCTTTTTAAGTACTTAACTGTTTTGTAGTTGAAAATATTAATCCTAAGATAAAAATAGGAATAGGGTTCATATTACTAGTTTAAAAAGTGTGTAAATAAGTTCATATTTCACAAAGTTAAGCTTTGCCTATCTGCAAGTATTGGATCTGAAGACGATCAGTAGAGAATGGTTAGGAAAACTAATTCCTCCTTTTATCCTGTACTTTGGAAGATTTAATTTTATTCTTAATAAGTCATAATATTCAGACAGAATTTGAGTGCAAAACCTGCCTTATTAGTCTGTATATCTTTGATAGTTGGGAAGGTTAAAAAAAATGCACAACTACCAAATAAAGGAGGAAATTGAATAAGTTCCTGAAAGTGAAAGGGGAAAAAGGGAGAAAGTTAGTCCTTGAGATAAGACAGCAGACCGGGCAGTATCCCCTGAGAGTAAGTCATACGGTCAGGGTGGATTAAAGAGGGGAAAGCTAGGCTTGGCTTTTGTTTAATGAAGTCCCCAGCTGTGCTAGTTGTAGGGCAGGGGAGANTTGAATAAGTTCCTGAAAGTGAAAGGGGAAAAAGGGAGAAAGTTAGTCCTTGAGATAAGACAGCAGACCGGGCAGTATCCCCTGAGAGTAAGTCATACGGTCAGGGTGGATTAAAGAGGGGAAAGCTAGGCTTGGCTTTTGTTTAATGAAGTCCCCAGCTGTGCTAGTTGTAGGGCAGGGGAGAGGAGGTGATACCTCAGCTTGGTGAATCGAAGAAGACAAAAGCTATAATTATCCCCAGTCCTTCAGTCAATGTTTATTGAGGGCCGCAGCGTGTGGATGCACTGTTCTCATCACTGGGTATATGAGACAGTGAATAAGATGGGCATATGGAACGTGTTTTCTCCTAGATGCCCATAATTTTTTTCCTCTCCCTCTAAACACCAAGGGTGTTAGTTTTTTTTGTTTTTTTTTTTTTTACTTTAACTTTCTGTATAACAGCAGTGTGTATGCTCAAGATATGCCATTATAAACTCTGAATTTAGGTCTTTTACCTCCTCTCAAGACTGATACAGGAAGACCTTTTTTTGGCTAGAACAATAAAGTAAACATTTCCAAAATATGTAGGCGCTATTTGATGTCACTGTCATCAGATAGTCACTGGGAAAAGAGTTTCAACTCATTTGTACTTTAATTCTCTTCTCACATTTCTTATAGGGTTTTATAGTGAAGCCTGTTTTACAGAGGATGCATATTTTAATCTTTTAGCATATTCTTTCAGATGCAGATTTGGATTTTACAATGTGAATGTGGTGGCAATTTTGGGGTCAGTGCTTGGATCAAGAGAGAGGTAGGCTTATAATTTAGTTGAGATTGCTAGACCTCAGGTTGAGGGAGAGAAACAGATGAATTGCTTTGCTCTTGGATGGAAAGATGGAGTGAGTTAAGTTTGGATTTGGGAAATGGATTAAATTCTGGAGGATATAGGTGGAGAAAGAGGAAGTTCATAACTTGGGCAGTTTCATCAGGCATTGTGGGAGTTATAAAAGGGATCTAATATGAATTCTAAAAAGTGTTATATTCTGATCTGTTTCCTACAGAAGAGTTTGGAAAGTATTGTGATGATATTGTAAACACAGCTGCATGGGGGGGTCAACTTGAGGTAAGTTTGTTATTCATCGTGAAATTGTTAAATTATTTTTAAATCCCTTCTGTAGTTTCCAGACATATTTTTCAGGTGACTCAAATTTTTTTTGACAATTCTTTTTCTTTATATATTTGCTGTTTCTCTACTGATAAAACATTGATAAAAGGAGTTAATATTCTTAGGCCTTTAATTTATGTACCTTTGGGAGCTGAAGCACTGTTTAATTTTAAATAGCCCAGTGTTTGATCTGTGAGTTGGTGAAGCTAGTGTTGTCTGCATATTTCCATTTGTGATCTTGCTACAGACAATATATTTGAGTTTATGGACTTATGAAAGTGAAGATTTTCTCAAATACAGTAAAATTTTACCCAAGTGGCTCAACTGATGAAAATCACATTGGAAAACGTCAGAAATAGAAAACAATATTTTAATGTGAGATTACAGGTCAAATCCTACCATAACACATCTATTACAATTGTGTCTTGAGTTCCTAGTTGATACTGACTGATTTGAAAGCAGTATTTAATGCATTAAAATTTACTTGCAAGAAAATATGTTTAGTCATTTGTAGGGAGTTAATCATGATTTTTTTAAAGCTCTAATTATTTATTTTACTGTTAATCTTTGTTTCGTTAAAGGAAAATAAAACCCCCGAGTGTGCAGGTGGTGATGAGGTAGCTTGGGGTGTTAGAAGTCAGGGAGTAACAGTGAAAGTCTGGGGGCTGGGTGCTGGTTCCTTCTACTTCTCAGTTTTCTGACTTTGGGGTAGTCAGCCAACTTCCTGAGCTCCAGTTTCCTGATTATTGAATGAGGATAATAAAACCCCATGAGTATGTGACAGTCCATTTGTATATATTAAACAAAGCAAAGGCTATATGCATTGAAGTTTGAAGCTAAAGTGCTACATGGATGAATCTAGCAGTATTAATATTACTGTGTAATGATGATTGCTGCTAAGTTGCTTCATTCGTGTCCGACTCTGTGTGGCCCCATAGACGGCAGCCCATCAGGCTCCGCCACCTCTGGGATTCTCTAGGCGAGAACACTGGAGCGAGTTGCCATTCCCTTCTCCAATGCATGAAGGTGAAAAGTGAAAGTGAAGTTGCTCAGTCATGTCCTACTCTTTTCGACCCTATGGACTGCAGCCTACCAGGCTCCTCCATCCATGGGATTCTCCAGGCAACAGTACTGGAGTGGGGTGCCATTGCTTTCTCTGGTAATGATGATTAGCCATTTCAAATAGTTTGTAGCTCTGAGTATTTCACTTCAAGAATTAAGTCTGAAGATAGAACATGATTGCTTCATCAAAGTGTTTTTCTTAGCGGTGCTATATTTGTACCTCTTCTCAGCCACCAGAGGGAACTTGTTTTATGTGCCTTAATGTTTTATATGCCTCTCCTGGGTCTTTGAAATTTGGGAATGCTAGCTTTTGACTACATTAGGAGTAATTAAAGATGCTTGAACTTTTAATAAGAATCTCAAATCAATGTGAGTTCTAGAGACATAAGTTGAGAAAAACCTTTAAACATCTTTTGAAGGACATTTTCTGTTAAATCATTTGTGAATTCATTTGAAATAAGAGTTGCTGTTTTCACAATGGAGTAAATTTAAATTATTAAAGATAAATTCTGTGTATGATTTCTGAAGACTTAGATGGGATGCTAAGATTTCCAGAGCTTGTTTTGCACCCTCCATTCCATGCCCTTTTACTGAGCCCTGGATGTGTATTAAGGAATAGAAGTAGATCCCTGCTCTGACTGGTTGCCCTGGTCATGCATCAACTCAGTAGTTTATGATTTGAATAAGATTTACCTCTATTTCTCTTACAAATATATATATATGTATATATATAGTTTCCATTTTGTCTTTTATAGCTAAGAGCCTTGTCTCACATTTTACGAACACCAATAGAGATAATACAGGCAGATTCTCCTCCTATAGTAGTTGGTGAAGAATATCCAGAAGATCCATTAATACTTGTGTAAGTACCTAGAAATTCCTACTGTTAATATTTTTCATAATTAAGACAAAAGGGATTATGAAAAATTTTAGGTTATGTATGTTGATTAATCAGAACAAGTCTATTTTCAGCCGCATTAATTATGCTTATTTCATCTTAAAGGCAATTACAGAATTAGAAAGCATTGTCAAAATACATGGTTTAGATAATTGTTTAAACCTTTTGTGATTTATTCTTATGTATGTGTTAAGAATAAAGTCATTTCTAAAGGTTACAAAATTTGAAGATTATTTTTAATGTTTTTCTGGTTTGACATTAATAATGCTAAAAGTTTCAGCAAGTGTAAAAGCTGAAATATACTCATGTTGCCTTATTGTTTATTCTTTAGAGATTTTTTTCTTCATATTGTAAAAGTATTTTACATAATTGAGAGTTCTCTGAAACACAGCATGGAGAATTTGCCATCTCAGTCTTTTTTTCCACTCTAATGATTGTGTTTTACCAGACAAACTCAGCAGAGTTATTGAACTATATTTTACTCACTGATGATGCTTTTTAAATGGTGTTAAAGTTTTAAGTAATGAAGTCTATTGAATGATACCCTTGTGAAGTGATTAATTCAGAGTACTTGGTTTTAAATACATAAAACATTTATATACAGTGAAATACTTTTGTCTAAATTACTTATTTCTCCTTTTTTCATTTCAGTTATATGAGACACGCATATGGCTTAGGAGAACACTACAATTCTGTTACACGGTTGGTGAACACAGCTACTGAAAATTGCAGCTAGTCTATAAAATGTTGCTATTATGTCAGTGTGCTGATCTGAGTATTAATACCAAGTATTGGATTGTTTTCAGTGTTTCTGAAAAAATATAACTACCTTAAATCAGTTTTATGGCAAAGCTACTAATAGGTTTTAAAAAAACGTGTCTGAGGGAAACTTTAACCAATGTCCCCTTAATGGTGTTTTTAAAAACACTTGTAAGTTCTTTGTGAAGAATATCATTTATAGACCAAGATGGTACCCTGATTGTTGATATTTTTATTAAATATGAGATTCTGAACATTCTATTCTGTGTTGAAGTTGTTGAAAAAATTTTTTTTCTCCTTATACCGAAAGCTTTCAATAAGCATATCAATGTGATTTTTCGTGAAGAAGTGGAATGACTCAGTCTCTTTGACATTGCAATAATGTGGTGATGGTGATAACAAATTTAATTGATGTTTATAAATAATTTGATTGCAGTAACATTGCTGTTGATGGGATTAATGCTGTGACTTTTTTTTAACGTCTATTTTTAATTGGGGGATAATTGCTTTAGAACGTTGTGTTGGTTTCTGCCGTATAACAACATGAATCAGCCCTAAGTATACGTATATCCCTTCCCTCTGGAACCTCCCTCCCATCACTGCCCTTCCCACCCCTTTAGGTTGATGCTGTGACATTTTTGTAACCCCATCAAAGTGCAGCTAAGAAGGTTGCTTTAATAAAAATAAAAATAAGTCTTTTATTTGTATATAACTTTAAAAGATGCAGCACATTATTGCTTTTCTAATTCATTGATTATTCCTTGTTATTTCTCAACTTCAGAATTTTTGTGACATCATTTCTTGATTATCTTAACTATAAATTTTTATATTCTTTGTTGTACTTTCTCCATCACTACTCAGCTGCTTTGCTTTCCTGCACCCTTTTCCACTGAGAAATAAGTTATTAGCTTCTGTTATTCTTTAACTTGTGCAAATTGAAGGAGTAGCAATTTGTAAATTTGTAAAAGGGTCCAAGGCCAAATTTACTTCAAATTCTTCTTCTTTTTCAATTTGTCTTATAAGGTCTCTCCTTTTGCTTCATTCTATAGGATTAGGGAAAGCCTTTGTTACTATTATTTTATTAGCCTTATTAATTTCATCTTTCCTCTAATATTTGAAAATATTTGTTTCAAATATCTGGGAATTTTTATGTTATATATATATATATATGGAGAAAGCTGAAAGCCACTGTTGAGTCAAGATTGTATAATAAAATCAGTATAGTACTTTTCAGTTGAATGATTTGTCAGATCAGATTTTAAGTTATTTATAAAAATATTTTAAGAAGATGGTACACCCATATATACAAATGTGTATGATAATTTGTTATGTAAGGGGTTTTATGATAATGATACCTTTTTGGTTTGATCTGTTTTTCTCAGATAAGTAATAACATTTTACATCAAGTGTATATAAAGTTTGAATTTTTTCTCCATGAATGCAACTAATTTTTCTAAGTAAATACTGGTTTTATGAGCTTGCCCAGTGGCTCAGTGGTAAAGAATCCACATGCAGTGCAGGAGATATGGAGACCCGTGTTTGATCCCTGGGTCGGGAAGATCCCCTGTAATGGGTAATGGCAACCCACTCCAGTAATCTTGCCTGCAAAATTCCGTGGACAGAGGAGCCTGGTGGGCTGTGTAGTCTATGATGTCAACAGAGTTGAACACGACTGAATAACTCAGTAACAACAACTGAGTTTTATAACACAGAAAACGGTATCAGTGTTATGTATTCAGCAGGTGACAGTGTGGGGAACTGTTGAGCAGATAAGTGCTGCATGAAGGTTTTACACACTTGCAAAGACTAAGAACCACTCTGCCCGCTAAGCAGAATACATTCTGAACGGCGCTGGTTTTGTAATGCTGGATCTGGATTTTTTTTGCAAAGGAGGGGTGGTGGGTAATCTGTTATTTTAAAATTAAAAGAGAAACATTAAGCAATAAAATAAGATACAGTGAAATCTAGTTATTGTAAATTCCCACTTAAAGTATTGTAATATAACTTATTGGCTATTTTTTTCTAGCAGGGTGAATAGAATTTTCTTGATTATAGGTATATTTTTTATTTTTAAATGGCCAATATGGTTACGGGCAGGATTTGTATGTTTCAGCTTCTGTTCTTTCATAACACTTGAGATAAAAGTTATTTTAGCTGTGACCTAAAATAAATGTCTGAAAAATGGCACATGTTAAGTTAAAAGCAGCATATACTAGTTTAGTTTGCTGTATGATGCTGATCTTGTAGGAAAATCTATAAGCTTTCTTTTGTCCTGACTTAGAAAAGTATATGTCAGAGTTCTGGAATATGTCTAATTCAGTGAATTTTATCTGCTTAAGTATGTTTATAACATATAAAGCAAATAAAGATGTGTAACTATAGTTAACAGTACAGTTTTGTTCATATTATCTAATGTTTGCTAAAAGAAAGAATAAAAGATGAATTAAATCAGCATTGTTTAAATTGTTATTCTTTAATACTTTTAGAATATAGAAGTAGAGAAAACTTTTTGAGAATTTTATTTAGTTTTTATTTTGTCCTCATGTATAATTGAAAATAACAGATTCTAATATGTATTATTTTGTTATTTTAAAATAAGGAAGGGAAAATTGGAAGATTATCGAAAACTCTTGGATGTTAAAGAAAAATGAATACACATGAGTAAGAAAATGAAGCAGTAAGAAGGAAATCTGTGCAAGTTACTGTGGGCACATACTTGTTAATACATGGTCTTGGTAGAAGTTAGGAACTAGCTGAAGCAATAGGTCAGGGTTTTTTTTTATGAGTTTAATTTGTAATTTCATACTGTTTTTACTGTTACTGAACAAATGAGCTTTTTCTTCCTGTCTTGTGTATTTACATACATTGATTTTTCTAAGTCTTATTTGAAATATATCTTTCTCCATCTTGTGGAAAAGTAGAACTCACAGGGTTTCTAATCCTGTTTTTAAAGTCAGTTTCAGAAGTAGCAGTTCTCTATATTATCCCACCGTGTTTCCTCCTACAAGGCCTTTGAACTGACACTTGAAGTTGGGTCCCACCTGCTTCACCTGGTTCATTGTCCTCCTGGTCTCAGCTTAAATAGCTCCGACCTAGGTAAGCTCCCCAGACTTCTCCCACCGGGGCTAGGTTAGGCACCCTGGGTCATACATGTTACTTTCAAGTAACTGAATGATAGTTATTTACATTTAGTTGTTTATTATTGCTGTTATTATCTCCCCTTAGTCTTTAAGTGCTTAGAAACAAGGACCTCACTATTAAAATGTCTGTCACATTGCTAGGTCTATATATTATAAAGTGCTTAAGGTTTGTTAATAGTTATAAGATCAATTCAGTGGATAGGATATGACTCTTAAGAGTTTCATTAGGCTAATAGACTATTAAGAATAAATGAGATAGTGACTTAGAATTCTTCTTGGCTCACAGAAGGGCTGTCTTTTAATTTATATTACCCTTGGTGAATTCTTAAATCTGGTTAGTTGAAGAATGGAACCCAAGAGAATTTTCCCTTTTTAAAACTTCTGATAGTGTGTTACAGTTAATTTACCTTCCTGTGTCGATTAGGACAATCTGAATTTAACAAACCTAAAAAATAATAACTTCTGAAATAAGTGTGCGTATGTGTGTGTGCTCAGTTGTGTCTGACTCTTTACGACCCCATGGACTGTAGCCCACCAGGCTCCTCTGTCCATGGAATTTTCTAGGCAAGAATACTGGAGTGGGTTGCCATTTCCTCCTGCAAGGGATCTTCCTGACCCAGGGGTTACTGAAAATAAATATACAGACCCAAAAGAAATAAAAAGCTTTGTTAATATACTGACCAGGAAGAAGTTGATGATTGTCTTCTTTCAGTATACTTGAGTGACTAACATGGCTTACTGAAACAAATTACTGCTTTTGCACAAGCCTGCTGAATTTATTAATTTTTTTAAACAGGAATGACTTACAGTCTGGCTCCTGATTTTTTTCAAAAAATACCAAGCCCTGCCTTCTATAAGGACTAAGTAAGTCCACTTACATAAAGAATTTAGCACACTGTCTAATATGTAATAAATGCTCAGTAAAAGTAGTTATTTTTTTGTGCCGTTTTATGTAGACGTTTAAATAGAAATCTTCAGCTTTTGTTAACTCTTAAGTGTGCAGGCACTACTCTTGGGACTTAGAGAGGTGCTGACACCATGTAGCACTGAGGCACTAGGGACATAGAAATGAACAAGACAGGTCACTTTCTTCATGAAGCTTTTAGCTTCTCCCTCTTCTGGCAGATCTTCTGTTTGAACTTCTCTGAATTCTGGGGTAGGCACAGCACCAGGCACAAAAGCCACAGACCTACACAGACGGCTTCCCCAGCTTCTATAATTACCCAAAGTCAAACTATGTTTCCTAGTTGGTCTTTTTCTCTGATTGAGCCCTGAAAAGAATTTGGTACTGTAACAAAATACTTAAACCATGAAATGAGCTTTGGGACTCGGGTGTAATTTAAAAAAGCCTTGAAGAGATTGTTGGCAGGAGCCTGATGTTGGTAAGGAATATGAGGAAAATATTAGAATTTGGAAGAAAAGTAATTTCTGTTACATAGTAGAAGAAAGTTTAATACTGATGCCAGTAAGCATTAACATGGAAAATAAGTATATCTCATCAGCTGGATGATCTCCCTGAGGAGATTTCTAGAGAGTATTGAAGGTGCTATCTGGATTCTTCTAGATGGAGGAGAAAGGCAAGCAAGAGGAAAAATTATTAAATATAAATGAGCTGCAAATTTTGGAGTTTGAAAAGCAAAGCAAAACTTTCTCATTCTTAGTCACTTCAGACAGTTCCGTTCAGTTCAGTCACTCAGTCATGTCTGCCTCTTTGCAACCGCATGGACTGAATGCAGCCCAGCAGGCTTCCTTGTCCATCACCAACTTCTGGAGCTTGCTCACACTCATGTCCATTGAATTGGTGATGGCATCCAACCATCTCACCCTCTGTCATCCCCTTCTCTTGCTTTCAATCTTTCCCAGCATCAGGGTCTTTTCCAGTGCATCAGGTGGCCAAAGGATTGGAGTTTCAACTTCAGCATCAGTCCTTCCAGTGAATATTTAGTACCGATTTCCTTTAGAATTGACTGGTTTGATCTCCTTGCAGTCCAAGGGACTGTCAAGAGTCTTCTCCAACACCATAGCTCAGAAGCACCAATTCTTTGGCGCTCAACTTTCTTTATAATCCAACTCTCACATCCATACATGACTACTGGAAAAACCATAGCCTTGACTAGACGGAACTTCGTTGGCAAAGTAATGAATGTCTCTGCTTTTCAATTTGCTGTCGAGGTTGGTCATAGCTTTTCTTCTAAGGAGCAAGCGTCTTTTAATTTCACGGCTGCAGTCACCATCTGCAGTGGTTTTGAAGTCTAAAAAAAATTAAAATCTGTCACTGTTTCCATTGTTTCCCCATCTATTTGCCATGAAGTGATGGGACCGGATGCCATGATATTAGTTTTTTAAATGTTTTAAGCCAGCTTTTTCACTCTCCTCTTTCACTTTCATCAAGAGGCTGTTAAGTTCTTCGGTTTCTGCCATAAGGGTGATGTCATCTGTCTATCTGAGATTATTGATATTTCTCCCGGCAATCTTGATTCCAGCTTGTGCTTCAGCCAGTCAGACAGTAAATGATGGTAAAATTAAGGAGTAAGTTTCAGATAGAATCTGCCTGCAATGCAAGAGACCTGGGTTTGATCCCTGGGTTGGAAAAGTCCCCCTGGAGAAGGGAATGGCCAACCACTCCAGTATTCTTGCCTGGAGAATTCCATGGATGGAGGACCTTGGTGGGCTACAGTCCATGGGATCGCCAAGAGTTGGATATGACTGAGCAACTAAGACTTGGACTTTCAGATAGAGACCAAATCGGGAAACTGTCAGGAAAATGAACTCCAAAGATGAAGCCTAGGGCATGACTGTGAAACCCTTTGTTAGGATCTCAGAAATATTAAAGGCATTTCCTAATCAGCAGATGAGAGAGCTTCTAAAATTCTTACTGTCCCTCAGTAGTTTCATTTGGGAACCTATAATAGAGAAAGGCTATTGCAGAGAGTTTTAGGATGTGGCTTTTGTCTGATGGAGTGAATTATGAACTGTTTCAAGGCAAACTTAAAATTTTTTAAAGGGATTGATTGTATCAATTTGGGCCAAAAGCGACAGTAAAAAATGAAAAGATAAGCTTTTATACATTGCTGGTAGGAATATAAACTGACAAAGGCACTTTAGTAAACAATCGAGCAGTTCCTGAAAGGGTACCATTTGACCTATCCTAGGTATATGCCCAAGAAAATTGTACAAAGCACTGTTTGTAGTAGCCCAAAAGCAGAAACAATCTAAATGTCCACCAGCTGATAAGTGGATAAATAAATATAGGAGGGAGTATTTTTATTCAATAAAAGGGACTGAGGTATTGGTACATGCTGTAACTCTGGATGAACCTTGAAAGCATTTTGTTGAGTGAAAGACACATATGTTCTTATCTGTATAAAATGTTTGGACTAGGCAAACATATAGAGATAGAAAGGAAATTAGTGGTTACCTAGGGTCTGGGGTTAGTCTTCCTGGTGGCTCAGCAGTAAAGAATCTGCCTGCAATGCAGGAGACCCGGGTTCAATCCCTGAATCCAGATCTCCCAGAGAAGGGAATGGCACCCACTCCAGTGTTTTTGCCTGGAGAATCCTCTGGGCAGAGGAGCCTGGAGAGAGAAGGAGAAATTAAAAATGTTTACCAGATTTTCTAGGTTAGGAAAATTAAAAAAAAAAAAAAAGCAGTAGTAGATTGTATTGGCCTGTTTACTCATTTAAAGCAGGAAAAAAATGACCCATTTAGACAGTGTCAGCTGGGGTCCTGGCCATGCAGCATTACTTTAGAGGAGATGAGTATTATGAGACTTCTTTTTTTTAAACAAAGCTTTGTAATTTGTTCAGATAGTAACATCATGATTGTTCTTAGGAAACTAAAAGTATCAAAGACATTGGAAAATAGGTTTGGAAGGTTTGGAAGAGATATTTCAATAAAAAGAGCAGTGATTAAGTACCTAAAAAAATGATGGTTATAGCAATTGGAACTCTATTAATCAGCACCTTTTATTTTAGAGTTATAATGATACTGATGTTCATTATAATAACCTGTATAAGTTTAATGATTCTTCTTTACACTTGCTTTGCCATCTTATTTGGAAAAACTCCCGTCTCTGATAGCACCCTTGCAGTGAAGCCTTCTCAGGTTACCCTAAAATTGCAAACTCCTTACCTGTTTTATTATTTTTTTCCATAGCATCTAACGTCTAGGTTTACTTATTTGCTTGTTTTTTCTCCTCCTTCTAGAATGTAATTTCATTGAGATATTTTTGTCATTTTAATTCATTCTTTTATCCCCAGTGGAACACTGTCACACATAGTAGGTACTTCTAAATGTTTGTTGAATGAATAAAGGGAATTACAGAGGGAGATGGAATTGTGTTCTGAGCACTTTGAATGCAGAATGCATTTTATAGTGTTCAAGTTTTTGGAAATGAGATTATGAAGATTTATTACTGGAATATCTTAAGAGCAAATCCCGAATTTTCAATCTAGAAAAGCATAGGGAATATTTTATTTATTTCAGAGAGCTTCAGTGAAAACTCATTGGTATGGTAGAAATAGCCTGAAGTAGAACGTAGAACTGGGTTCCAAAAATTTGAAATTTGAGAGCTGGAATGAGATCTCCTTCAGTTTCTTTATATTATAAATGAGAATGCTGAGGAGGCTCAAGTTGTTTCAGTGACATGCTAAAAGTTTACAACTGCTGCACTAGTTCCCAGCTCTTAATATTTATCTTCAGATTTGTTTTTGCTGTTGTTAGATCAGAATGACTCTAGTTTTACTGACAGTGTATTTTTGAGTTATTGTGCTATTTTCATCTCATATACATTTTCATTAGAGTTTATTGATGCCATTCTATCTCCAGGACTAGGGTTGTAAAATGGAAATTGTTCATGCCATTGGAAAACTGCCATTGGAAAACTTCATATAGTAGAAGAATGTTGGGAAAACAATCCAGTGTGTTTTCTACCGGGTGTCCTGGAAAGGAAATGCAGTTGCTGTGTAATGTTGAAGCAGAGCATGAGGGGGAAAAAGAATGAGATTCTTGGATGAGTATTTTAGAGGCTTAAATTAAGGTTTTACAGATAGTGTAAAGTTCCAATTTTCCAGTAGTACTTGACATCATTAACTCCAGCTCCCATCTGCTCCAACTTTTATTCTTATTCAGGTGCCTGGATAGAAGGAGCTCTCTGTTGTCCCTGGTCCCTCTTCAGCTCCTAACCAACTGTATGGCCTTTTGAAATCTTTCTTTATGCTATTTTGGAAATCTTCCTTTCCTCAGAAGAGGAGAATGAGAGGTTTTGGATTAGATGATATTCAAGGTGCTTATTCTTCCTTTCCCCTCTGAAAAATGTTTTCTGTAGTCTTTTAAAAAGTAATAGTGCCATCTTGTGTATTAAGGTTTTATGCCACAGTGATCCACAGTTGTAGATATGCAGTGAAATAAATTGTATCATGTTACTTTTGTCATGGTTTGAGTTGGAAAGAAAAAATTTAAATAGGTTTATGTTTTATTAAGATAATACTGCTTTTGATTCGGAGAAGGCAATGGCACCCCACTCTAGTACTCTTGCCTGGAAAATCCCACGGATGGATGAGCCTGGTTGGCTGGAGTCCATGGGGTCGCTAAGAGTTGGACAAGACTGAGCGACTTCACTTTCACTTTTCACTTTTATGCACTGGAGAAGGAAATGGCAACCCACTCCAGGGTTCTTCCCTGGAGACTCCCAGGGACGGGGAGCCTGGTGGGCTGCTGTCTATGGGGTCGCACAGAGTTGGACATGACTGAAGTGACTTAGCAGCAGCAGCAGCTTTTGATTCAGGTAACTTAGGAAGCAGTAGCTTAATCTGGCATGGCATATAACAAGCATATAGTAGAAGCAGCATTAAGTGAAATTGAAATTTGCCTTTTCATTCATATTTTCTGCCGTTACGGAAAGGTTATAGCTGGGGGTATAAAAATTTTTACGTGTATCTTCTTTTTCTTGGATTATCCAAATCCTTCACTGTAGTTTGCTACCAGTGCATCAAAATTTATAGAATGTAGTTTAACTTTTTATTCTCTTAAATTGAAAATACTTGCTCTCAGTGTACAAATAAAACATACCATGGACAGCTAAAGAGCTGTTTACATGCACAGGCAGGCACATGTGCTACATGCTCAGTCGTATCTGACGCTTTGTGACGCCATGGACTGTAGCCTGCCAGGCTCCTCTATCCATGGAATTTTCCAGGCAAGGATACTGGAGTGGATTGCCGTTTTCTCTTCCAGGGGATCTTCCCGACCCAGGGATTGAATTCCATCTCCTGCATTGACATTTTACCATTGAGCCACTTGGGAAGATACCATGGTACCCAAAAGAAACCATGGAGATTCAGAAACATGTACACACACACACACACAGTCATGTGGAAGACTTTCTGCCATTTTTAACAAATCCTAATACAGGAGAAATGTGTACTCCAGGTAATTAATTTTTCTCTGCTACGTCTTGTTGCTGCTGTAGCTGTGATGGTTATTAGGTAAAGTGGTTTCTGGAACTGAGAATGAAAAAAAAAAGAAAGCCTGAATAGTCCTATGGGGGGAAAACATCTCAACATTTAGGCAAAATTATTTTCTATGACTTTAGTATCAAGATCTTTTTAAGTACTTAACTGTTTTGTAGTTGAAAATATTAATCCTAAGATAAAAATAGGAATAGGGTTCATATTACTAGTTTAAAAAGTGTGTAAATAAGTTCATATTTCACAAAGTTAAGCTTTGCCTAGTCTCTGCAAGTATTGGATCTGAAGACGATCAGTAGAGAATGGTTAGGAAAACTAATTCCTCCTTTTATCCTGTACTTTGGAAGATTTAATTTTATTCTAAATTATTTTCCATGACTTTAGTATCAAGATCTTTTTAAGTACTTAACTGTTTTGTAGTTGAAAATATTAATCCTAAGATAAAAATAGGAATAGGGTTCATATTACTAGTTTAAAAAGTGTGTAAATAAGTTCATATTTCACAAAGTTAAGCTTTGCCTAGTCTCTGCAAGTATTGGATCTGAAGACGATCAGTAGAGAATGGTTAGGAAAACTAATTCCTCCTTTTATCCTGTACTTTGGAAGATTTAATTTTATTCTTAATAAGTCATAATATTCAGACAGAATTTGAGTGCAAAACCTGCCTTATTAGTCTGTATATCTTTGATAGTTGGGAAGGTTAAAAAAAATGCACAACTACCAAATAAAGGAGGAAACGAGTAAAAATTTGAATAAGTTCCTGAAAGTGAAAGGGGAGTAAGGGAGAAAGTTAGTCCTTGAGATAAGACAGCAGACCGTTCAGTATCCCCTGAGAGTAAGTCATATGGTCAGGGTGGATTAAAGAGGGGAAGGCTAGGGTTGGCTTTTGTTTAATGAAGTCCCCAGCTGTGCTAGTTGTAGGGCATGGGAGAGGAGGTGATACCTCAGCTTGGTGAATCAAAGAAGAAGACAAAAGCTATAATTATCCCCAGTCCTTCAGTCGTTTATTGAGGGCCGCAGCGTGTGGATGCACTGTTCTCATCACTGGGTATATGAGACAGTGAATAAGACGGGCATATGGAACGTGTTTTCTCCTAGATGCCCATAATTTTTTTCCTCTCCCTCTAAACACCAAGGGTGTTAGTGTTTTTTTGTTTTTTGTTTTTTACTTTAACTTTCTGTATAACAGCAGTGTGTATGCTCAAGATATGCCATTATAAACTCTGAATTTAGGTCTTTTACCTCCTCTCAAGACTGATACAGGAAGACCTTTTTTTGGCTAGNGGGCATATGGAACGTGTTTTCTCCTAGATGCCCATAATTTTTTTCCTCTCCCTCTAAACACCAAGGGTGTTAGTGTTTTTTTGTTTTTTGTTTTTTACTTTAACTTTCTGTATAACAGCAGTGTGTATGCTCAAGATATGCCATTATAAACTCTGAATTTAGGTCTTTTACCTCCTCTCAAGACTGATACAGGAAGACCTTTTTTTGGCTAGAACAATAAAGTAAACATTTCCAAAATATGTAGATGCTATTTGATGTCACTGTCATCAGATAGTCACTGGGAAAAGAGTTTCAACTCATTTGTACTTTAATTCTCTTCTCACATTTCTTATAGGGTTTTATAGTGAAGCCTGTTTTACAGAGGATGCATATTTTAATCTTTTAGCATATTCTTTCAGATGCAGATTTGGATTTTACAATGTGAATGTGGTGGCAATTTTGGGGTCAGTGCTTGGATCAAGAGAGAGGTAGGCTTATAATTTAGTTGAGATTGCTAGACCTCAGGTTGAGGGAGAGAAACAGATGAATTGCTTTGCTCTTGGATGGAAAGATGGAGTGAGTTAAGTTTGGATTTGGGAAATGGATTAAATTCTGGAGGATATAGGTGGAGAAAGAGGAAGTTCATAACTTGGGCAGTTTCATCAGGCATTGTGGGAGTTATAAAAGGGATCTAATATGAATTCTAAAAAGTGTTATATTCTGATCTGTTTCCTACAGAAGAGTTTGGAAAGTATTGTGATGATATTGTAAACACAGCTGCATGGGGGGGTCAACTTGAGGTAAGTTTGTTATTCATCGTGAAATTGTTAAATTATTTTTAAATCCCTTCTGTAGTTTCCAGACATATTTTTCAGGTGACTCAAATTTTTTTTGACAATTCTTTTTCTTTATATATTTGCTGTTCCTCTACTGATAAAATATTGATAAAAGTAGTTAATATTCTTAGGCCTTTAATTTAACTATGTACCTTTGGGAACTGAAGCACTGTTTAATTTTAAATAGCCCAGTGTTTGATCTGTGAGTTGGTGAAGCTAGTGTTGTCTGCATATTTCCATTTGTGATCTTGCTACAGACAATATATCTGAGTTTATGGACTTATGAAAGTGAAGATTTTCTCAAATACAGTAAAATTTTACCCAAGTGGCTCAACTGATGAAAATCACATTGGAAAACGTCAGAAATAGAAAACAATATTTTAATGTGAGATTACAGGTCAAATCCTACCATAACACATCTATTACAATTGTGTCTTGAGTTCCTAGTTGATACTGACTGATTTGAAAGCAGTATTTAATGCATTAAAATTTACTTGCAAGAAAATATGTTTAGTCATTTGTAGGGAGTTAATCATGATTTTTTTAAAGCTCTAATTATTTATTTTACTGTTAATCTTTGTTTCGTTAAAGGAAAATAAAACCCCCGAGTGTGCAGGTGGTGATGAGGTAGCTTGGGGTGTTAGAAGTCAGGGAGTAACAGTGAAAGTCTGGGGGCTGGGTGCTGGTTCCTTCTACTTCTCAGTTTTCTGACTTTGGGGTAGTCAGCCAACTTCCTGAGCTCCAGTTTCCTGATTATTGAATGAGGATAATAAAACCCCATGAGTATGTGACAGTCCATTTGTATATATTAAACAAAGCAAAGGCTATATGCATTGAAGTTTGAAGCTAAAGTGCTACATGGATGAATCTAGCAGTATTAATATTACTGTGTAATGATGATTGCTGCTAAGTTGCTTCATTCGTGTCCGACTCTGTGTGGCCCCATAGACGGCAGCCCATCAGGCTCCGCCACCTCTGGGATTCTCTAGGCGAGAACACTGGAGCGAGTTGCCNAGTGCTACATGGATGAATCTAGCAGTATTAATATTACTGTGTAATGATGATTGCTGCTAAGTTGCTTCAGTCGTGTCCGACTCTGTGTGGCCCCATAGACGGCAGCCCATCAGGCTCCGCCGCCCCTGGGATTCTCTAGGCGAGAACACTGGAGTGAGTTGCCATTCCCTTCTCCAATGCATGAAGGTGAAAAGTGAAAGTGAAGTCGCTCAGTCATGTCCTACTCTTTTCGACCCTATGGACTGCAGCCTACCAGGCTCCTCCATCCATGGGATTAAGTGCTACATGGATGAATCTAGCAGTATTAATATTACTGTGTAATGATGATTGCTGCTAAGTTGCTTCATTCGTGTCCGACTCTGTGTGGCCCCATAGACGGCAGCCCATCAGGCTCCGCCACCTCTGGGATTCTCTAGGCGAGAACACTGGAGCGAGTTGCCATTCCCTTCTCCAATGCATGAAGGTGAAAAGTGAAAGTGAAGTTGCTCAGTCATGTCCTACTCTTTTCGACCCTATGGACTGCAGCCTACCAGGCTCCTCCATCCATGGGATTCTCCAGGCAACAGTACTGGAGTGGGGTGCCATTGCTTTCTCTGGTAATGATGATTAGCCATTTCAAATAGTTTGTAGCTCTGAGTATTTCACTTCAAGAATTAAGTCTGAAGATAGAACATGATTGCTTCATCAAAGTGTTTTTCTTAGCGGTGCTATATTTGTACCTCTTCTCAGCCACCAGAGGGAACTTGTTTTATGTGCCTTAATGTTTTATATGCCTCTCCTGGGTCTTTGAAATTTGGGAATGCTAGCTTTTGACTACATTAGGAGTAATTAAAGATGCTTGAACTTTTAATAAGAATCTCAAATCAATGTGAGTTCTAGAGACATAAGTTGAGAAAAACCTTTAAACATCTTTTGAAGGACATTTTCTGTTAAATCATTTGAGTGCCTTAATGTTTTATATGCCTCTCCTGGGTCTTTGAAATTTGGGAATGCTAGCTTTTGACTACATTAGGAGTAATTAAAGATGCTTGAACTTTTAATAAGAATCTCAAATCAATGTGAGTTCTAGAGACATAAGTTGAGAAAAACCTTTAAACATCTTTTGAAGGACATTTTCTGTTAAATCATTTGTGAATTCATTTGAAATAAGAGTTGCTACACATCTAGATGTGTATAAGAGACAGCCAGAGGGAACTTGTTTTATATGCCTCTCCTGGGTCTTTGAAATTTGGGAATGCTAGCTTTTGACTACATTAGGAGTAATTGAAGATGCTTGAACTTTTAATAAGAATCTCAAATCAATGTGAGTTCTAGAGACATAAGTGACTCTTTTTAAGTTGAGAAAAACCTTTAAACATCTTTTGAAGGACATTTTCTCTTAAATCATTTGTGAATTCATTTGAAATAAGAGTTGCTATTTTCACAATGGAGTAAATTTAAATTATTAAAGATAAATTCTGTGTATGATTTCTGAAGACTTAGATGGGATGCTAAGATTTCCAGAGCTTGTTTTGCACCCTCCATTCCATGCCCTTTTACTGAGCCCTGGATGTGTATTAAGGAATAGAAGTAGATCCCTGCTCTGACTGGTTGCCCTGGTCATGCATCAACTCAGTAGTTTATGATTTGAATAAGATTTACCTCTATTTCTCTTACAAATATATATATATATGTATATATATAGTTTCCATTTTGTCTTTTATAGCTAAGAGCCTTGTCTCACATTTTACGAACACCAATAGAGATAATACAGGCAGATTCTCCTCCTATAGTAGTTGGTGAAGAATATCCAGAAGATCCATTAATACTTGTGTAAGTACCTAGAAATTCCTACTGTTAATATTTTTCATAATTAAGACAAAAGGGATTATGAAAAATTTTAGGTTATGTATGTTGATTAATCAGAACAAGTCTATTTTCAGCCGCATTAATTATGCTTATTTCATCTTAAAGGCAATTACAGAATTAGAAAGCATTGTCAAAATACATGGTTTAGATAATTGTTTAAACCTTTTGTGATTTATTCTTATGTATGTGTTAAGAATAAAGTCATTTCTAAAGGTTACAAAATTTGAAGATTATTTTTAATGTTTTTCTGGTTTGACATTAATAATGCTAAAAGTTTCAGCAAGTGTAAAAGCTGAAATATACTCATGTTGCCTTATTGTTTATTCTTTAGAGATTTTTTTCTTCATATTGTAAAAGTATTTTACATAATTGAGAGTTCTCTGAAACACAGCATGGAGAATTTGCCATCTCAGTCTTTTTTTCCACTCTAATGATTGTGTTTTACCAGACAAACTCAGCAGAGTTATTGAACTATATTTTACTCACTGATGATGCTTTTTAAATGGTGTTAAAGTTTTAAGTAATGAAGTCTATTGAATGATACCCTTGTGAAGTGATTAATTCAGAGTACTTGGTTTTAAATACATAAAACATTTATATACAGTGAAATACTTTTGTCTAAATTACTTATTTCTCCTTTTTTCATTTCAGTTATATGAGACACGCATATGGCTTAGGAGAACACTACAATTCTGTTACACGGTTGGTGAACACAGCTACTGAAAATTGCAGCTAGTCTATAAAATGTTGCTATTATGTCAGTGTGCTGATCTGAGTATTAATACCAAGTATTGGATTGTTTTCAGTGTTTCTGAAAAAATATAACTACCTTAAATCAGTTTTATGGCAAAGCTACTAATAGGTTTTAAAAAAACGTGTCTGAGGGAAACTTTAACCAATGTCCCCTTAATGGTGTTTTTAAAAACACTTGTAAGTTCTTTGTGAAGAATATCATTTATAGACCAAGATGGTACCCTGATTGTTGATATTTTTATTAAATATGAGATTCTGAACATTCTATTCTGTGTTGAAGTTGTTGAAAAAATTTTTTTTCTCCTTATACCGAAAGCTTTCAATAAGCATATCAATGTGATTTTTCGTGAAGAAGTGGAATGACTCAGTCTCTTTGACATTGCAATAATGTGGTGATGGTGATAACAAATTTAATTGATGTTTATAAATAATTTGATTGCAGTAACATTGCTGTTGATGGGATTAATGCTGTGACTTTTTTTTAACGTCTATTTTTAATTGGGGGATAATTGCTTTAGAACGTTGTGTTGGTTTCTGCCGTATAACAACATGAATCAGCCCTAAGTATACATATATCCCTTCCCTCTGGAACCTCCCTCCCATCACTGCTCTTCCCACCCCTTTAGGTTGATGCTGTGACATTTTTGTAACCCCATCAAAGTGCAGCTAAGAAGGTTGCTTTAATAAAAATAAAAATAAGTCTTTTATTTGTATATAACTTTAAAAGATGCAGCACATTATTGCTTTTCTAATTCATTGATTATTCCTTGTTATTTCTCAACTTCAGAATTTTTGTGACATCATTTCTTGATTATCTTAACTATAAATTTTTATATTCTTTGTTGTACTTTCTCCATCACTACTCAGCTGCTTTGCTTTCCTGCACCCTTTTCCACTGAGAAATAAGTTATTAGCTTCTGTTATTCTTTAACTTGTGCAAATTGAAGGAGTAGCAATTTGTAAATTTGTAAAAGGGTCCAAGGCCAAATTTACTTCAAATTCTTCTTCTTTTTCAATTTGTCTTATAAGGTCTCTCCTTTTGCTTCATTCTATAGGATTAGGGAAAGCCTTTGTTACTATTATTTTATTAGCCTTATTAATTTCATCTTTCCTCTAATATTTGAAAATATTTGTTTCAAATATCTGGGAATTTTTATGTTATATATATATATATATGGAGAAAGCTGAAAGCCACTGTTGAGTCAAGATTGTATAATAAAATCAGTATAGTACTTTTCAGTTGAATGATTTGTCAGATCAGATTTTAAGTTATTTATAAAAATATTTTAAGAAGATGGTACACCCATATATACAAATGTGTATGATAATTTGTTATGTAAGGGGTTTTATGATAATGATACCTTTTTGGTTTGATCTGTTTTTCTCAGATAAGTAATAACATTTTACATCAAGTGTATATAAAGTTTGAATTTTTTCTCCATGAATGCAACTAATTTTTCTAAGTAAATACTGGTTTTATGAGCTTGCCCAGTGGCTCAGTGGTAAAGAATCCACATGCAGTGCAGGAGATATGGAGACCCGTGTTTGATCCCTGGGTCGGGAAGATCCCCTGTAATGGGTAATGGCAACCCACTCCAGTAATCTTGCCTGCAAAATTCCGTGGACAGAGGAGCCTGGTGGGCTGTGTAGTCTATGATGTCAACAGAGTTGAACACGACTGAATAACTCAGTAACAACAACTGAGTTTTATAACACAGAAAACGGTATCAGTGTTATGTATTCAGCAGGTGACAGTGTGGGGAACTGTTGAGCAGATAAGTGCTGCATGAAGGTTTTACACACTTGCAAAGACTAAGAACCACTCTGCCCGCTAAGCAGAATACATTCTGAACGGCGCTGGTTTTGTAATGCTGGATCTGGATTTTTTTTGCAAAGGAGGGGTGGTGGGTAATCTGTTATTTTAAAATTAAAAGAGAAACATTAAGCAATAAAATAAGATACAGTGAAATCTAGTTATTGTAAATTCCCACTTAAAGTATTGTAATATAACTTATTGGCTATTTTTTTCTAGCAGGGTGAATAGAATTTTCTTGATTATAGGTATATTTTTTATTTTTAAATGGCCAATATGGTTACGGGCAGGATTTGTATGTTTCAGCTTCTGTTCTTTCATAACACTTGAGATAAAAGTTATTTTAGCTGTGACCTAAAATAAATGTCTGAAAAATGGCACATGTTAAGTTAAAAGCAGCATATACTAGTTTAGTTTGCTGTATGATGCTGATCTTGTAGGAAAATCTATAAGCTTTCTTTTGTCCTGACTTAGAAAAGTATATGTCAGAGTTCTGGAATATGTCTAATTCAGTGAATTTTATCTGCTTAAGTATGTTTATAACATATAAAGCAAATAAAGATGTGTAACTATAGTTAACAGTACAGTTTTGTTCATATTATCTAATGTTTGCTAAAAGAAAGAATAAAAGATGAATTAAATCAGCATTGTTTAAATTGTTATTCTTTAATACTTTTAGAATATAGAAGTAGAGAAAACTTTTTGAGAATTTTATTTAGTTTTTATTTTGTCCTCATGTATAATTGAAAATAACAGATTCTAATATGTATTATTTTGTTATTTTAAAATAAGGAAGGGAAAATTGGAAGATTATCGAAAACTCTTGGATGTTAAAGAAAAATGAATACACATGAGTAAGAAAATGAAGCAGTAAGAAGGAAATCTGTGCAAGTTACTGTGGGCACATACTTGTTAATACATGGTCTTGGTAGAAGTTAGGAACTAGCTGAAGCAATAGGTCAGGGTTTTTTTTTATGAGTTTAATTTGTAATTTCATACTGTTTTTACTGTTACTGAACAAATGAGCTTTTTCTTCCTGTCTTGTGTATTTACATACATTGATTTTTCTAAGTCTTATTTGAAATATATCTTTCTCCATCTTGTGGAAAAGTAGAACTCACAGGGTTTCTAATCCTGTTTTTAAAGTCAGTTTCAGAAGTAGCAGTTCTCTATATTATCCCACCGTGTTTCCTCCTACAAGGCCTTTGAACTGACACTTGAAGTTGGGTCCCACCTGCTTCACCTGGTTCATTGTCCTCCTGGTCTCAGCTTAAATAGCTCCGACCTAGGTAAGCTCCCCAGACTTCTCCCACCGGGGCTAGGTTAGGCACCCTGGGTCATACATGTTACTTTCAAGTAACTGAATGATAGTTATTTACATTTAGTTGTTTATTATTGCTGTTATTATCTCCCCTTAGTCTTTAAGTGCTTAGAAACAAGGACCTCACTATTAAAATGTCTGTCACATTGCTAGGTCTATATATTATAAAGTGCTTAAGGTTTGTTAATAGTTATAAGATCAATTCAGTGGATAGGATATGACTCTTAAGAGTTTCATTAGGCTAATAGACTATTAAGAATAAATGAGATAGTGACTTAGAATTCTTCTTGGCTCACAGAAGGGCTGTCTTTTAATTTATATTACCCTTGGTGAATTCTTAAATCTGGTTAGTTGAAGAATGGAACCCAAGAGAATTTTCCCTTTTTAAAACTTCTGATAGTGTGTTACAGTTAATTTACCTTCCTGTGTCGATTAGGACAATCTGAATTTAACAAACCTAAAAAATAATAACTTCTGAAATAAGTGTGCGTATGTGTGTGTGCTCAGTTGTGTCTGACTCTTTACGACCCCATGGACTGTAGCCCACCAGGCTCCTCTGTCCATGGAATTTTCTAGGCAAGAATACTGGAGTGGGTTGCCATTTCCTCCTGCAAGGGATCTTCCTGACCCAGGGGTTACTGAAAATAAATATACAGACCCAAAAGAAATAAAAAGCTTTGTTAATATACTGACCAGGAAGAAGTTGATGATTGTCTTCTTTCAGTATACTTGAGTGACTAACATGGCTTACTGAAACAAATTACTGCTTTTGCACAAGCCTGCTGAATTTATTAATTTTTTTAAACAGGAATGACTTACAGTCTGGCTCCTGATTTTTTTCAAAAAATACCAAGCCCTGCCTTCTATAAGGACTAAGTAAGTCCACTTACATAAAGAATTTAGCACACTGTCTAATATGTAATAAATGCTCAGTAAAAGTAGTTATTTTTTTGTGCCGTTTTATGTAGACGTTTAAATAGAAATCTTCAGCTTTTGTTAACTCTTAAGTGTGCAGGCACTACTCTTGGGACTTAGAGAGGTGCTGACACCATGTAGCACTGAGGCACTAGGGACATAGAAATGAACAAGACAGGTCACTTTCTTCATGAAGCTTTTAGCTTCTCCCTCTTCTGGCAGATCTTCTGTTTGAACTTCTCTGAATTCTGGGGTAGGCACAGCACCAGGCACAAAAGCCACAGACCTACACAGACGGCTTCCCCAGCTTCTATAATTACCCAAAGTCAAACTATGTTTCCTAGTTGGTCTTTTTCTCTGATTGAGCCCTGAAAAGAATTTGGTACTGTAACAAAATACTTAAACCATGAAATGAGCTTTGGGACTCGGGTGTAATTTAAAAAAGCCTTGAAGAGATTGTTGGCAGGAGCCTGATGTTGGTAAGGAATATGAGGAAAATATTAGAATTTGGAAGAAAAGTAATTTCTGTTACATAGTAGAAGAAAGTTTAATACTGATGCCAGTAAGCATTAACATGGAAAATAAGTATATCTCATCAGCTGGATGATCTCCCTGAGGAGATTTCTAGAGAGTATTGAAGGTGCTATCTGGATTCTTCTAGATGGAGGAGAAAGGCAAGCAAGAGGAAAAATTATTAAATATAAATGAGCTGCAAATTTTGGAGTTTGAAAAGCAAAGCAAAACTTTCTCATTCTTAGTCACTTCAGACAGTTCCGTTCAGTTCAGTCACTCAGTCATGTCTGCCTCTTTGCAACCGCATGGACTGAATGCAGCCCAGCAGGCTTCCTTGTCCATCACCAACTTCTGGAGCTTGCTCACACTCATGTCCATTGAATTGGTGATGGCATCCAACCATCTCACCCTCTGTCATCCCCTTCTCTTGCTTTCAATCTTTCCCAGCATCAGGGTCTTTTCCAGTGCATCAGGTGGCCAAAGGATTGGAGTTTCAACTTCAGCATCAGTCCTTCCAGTGAATATTTAGTACCGATTTCCTTTAGAATTGACTGGTTTGATCTCCTTGCAGTCCAAGGGACTGTCAAGAGTCTTCTCCAACACCATAGCTCAGAAGCACCAATTCTTTGGCGCTCAACTTTCTTTATAATCCAACTCTCACATCCATACATGACTACTGGAAAAACCATAGCCTTGACTAGACGGAACTTCGTTGGCAAAGTAATGAATGTCTCTGCTTTTCAATTTGCTGTCGAGGTTGGTCATAGCTTTTCTTCTAAGGAGCAAGCGTCTTTTAATTTCACGGCTGCAGTCACCATCTGCAGTGGTTTTGAAGTCTAAAAAAAATTAAAATCTGTCACTGTTTCCATTGTTTCCCCATCTATTTGCCATGAAGTGATGGGACCGGATGCCATGATATTAGTTTTTTAAATGTTTTAAGCCAGCTTTTTCACTCTCCTCTTTCACTTTCATCAAGAGGCTGTTAAGTTCTTCGGTTTCTGCCATAAGGGTGATGTCATCTGTCTATCTGAGATTATTGATATTTCTCCCGGCAATCTTGATTCCAGCTTGTGCTAGCTCCGACCTAGGTAAGCTCCCCAGACTTCTCCCACCGGGGCTAGGTTAGGCACCCTGGGTCATACATGTTACTTTCAAGTAACTGAATGATAGTTATTTACATTTAGTTGTTTATTATTGCTGTTATTATCTCCCCTTAGTCTTTAAGTGCTTAGAAACAAGGACCTCACTATTAAAATGTCTGTCACATTGCTAGGTCTATATATTATAAAGTGCTTAAGGTTTGTTAATAGTTATAAGATCAATTCAGTGGATAGGATATGACTCTTAAGAGTTTCATTAGGCTAATAGACTATTAAGAATAAATGAGATAGTGACTTAGAATTCTTCTTGGCTCACAGAAGGGCTGTCTTTTAATTTATATTACCCTTGGTGAATTCTTAAATCTGGTTAGTTGAAGAATGGAACCCAAGAGAATTTTCCCTTTTTAAAACTTCTGATAGTGTGTTACAGTTAATTTACCTTCCTGTGTCGATTAGGACAATCTGAATTTAACAAACCTAAAAAATAATAACTTCTGAAATAAGTGTGCGTATGTGTGTGTGCTCAGTTGTGTCTGACTCTTTACGACCCCATGGACTGTAGCCCACCAGGCTCCTCTGTCCATGGAATTTTCTAGGCAAGAATACTGGAGTGGGTTGCCATTTCCTCCTGACCCAGGGGTTACTGAAAATAAATATACAGACCCAAAACAAATAAAAAGCTTTGTTAATATACTGACCAGGAAGAAGTTGATGATTGTCTTCTTTCAGTATACTTGGGTGACTAACATGGCTTACTGAAACAAATTACTGCTTTTGCACAAGCCTGCTGAATTTATTAATTTTTTTAAACAGGAATGACTTACAGTCTGGCTCCTGATTTTTTTCAAAAAATACCAAGCCCTGCCTTCTATAAGGACTAAGTAAGTCCACTTACATAAAGAATTTAGCACACTGTCTAATATGTAATAAATGCTCAGTGAAAGTAGTTATTTTTTTGTGCCGTTTTATGTAGACGTTTAAATAGAAATCTTCAGCTTTTGTTAACTCTTAAGTGTGCAGGCACTACTCTTGGGACTTAGAGAGGTGCTGACACCATGTAGCACTGAGGCACTAGGGACATAGAAATGAACAAGACAGGTCACTTTCTTCATGAAGCTTTTAGCTTCTCCCTCTTCTGGCAGATCTTCTGTTTGAACTTCTCTGAATTCTGGGGTAGGCACAGCACCAGGCACAAAAGCCACAGACCTACACAGACGGCTTCCCCAGCTTCTATAATTACCCAAAGTCAAACTATGTTTCCTAGTTGGTCTTTTTCTCTGATTGAGCCCTGAAAAGAATTTGGTACTGTAACAAAATACTTAAACCATGAAATGAGCTTTGGGACTCGGGTGTAATTTAAAAAAGCCTTGAAGAGATTGTTGGCAGGAGCCTGATGTTGGTAAGGAATATGAGGAAAATATTAGAATTTGGAAGAAAAGTAATTTCTGTTACATAGTAGAAGAAAGTTTAATACTGATGCCAGTAAGCATTAACATGGAAAGTAAGTATATCTCATCAGCTGGATGATCTCCCTGAGGAGATTTCTAGAGAGTATTGAAGGTGCTATCTGGATTCTTCTAGATGGAGGAGAAAGGCAAGCAAGAGGAAAAATTATTAAATATAAATGAGCTGCAAATTTTGGAGTTTGAAAAGCAAAGCAAAACTTTCTCATTCTTAGTCACTTCAGACAGTTCCGTTCAGTTCAGTCACTCAGTCATGTCTGCCTCTTTGCAACCGCATGGACTGAATGCAGCCCAGCAGGCTTCCTTGTCCATCACCAACTTCTGGAGCTTGCTCACACTCATGTCCATTGAGTTGGTGATGGCATCCAACCATCTCACCCTCTGTCATCCCCTTCTCTTGCTTTCAGTCTTTCCCAGCGTCAGGGTCTTTTCCAGTGCATCAGGTGGCCAAAGGATTGGAGTTTCAACTTCAGCATCAGTCCTTCCAGTGAATATTTAGTACCGATTTCCTTTAGAATTGACTGGTTTGATCTCCTTGCAGTCCAAGGGACTGTCAAGAGTCTTCTCCAACACCATAGCTCAGAAGCACCAATTCTTTGGCGCTCAACTTTCTTTATAATCCAACTCTCACATCCATACATGACTACTGGAAAAACCATAGCCTCGACTAGACGGAACTTCGTTGGCAAAGTAATGAATGTCTCTGCTTTTCAATTTGCTGTCGAGGTTGGTCATAGCTTTTCTTCTAAGGACCAAGCGTCTTTTAATTTCACGGCTGCAGTCACCATCTGCAGTGGTTTTGAAGTCTAAAAAAAATTAAAATCTGTCACTGTTTCCATTGTTTCCCCATCTATTTGCCATGAAGTGATGGGACCGGATGCCATGATATTAGTTTTTTAAATGTTTTAAGCCAGCTTTTTCACTCTCCTCTTTCACTTTCATCAAGAGGCTGTTAAGTTCTTTGGTTTATGCCATAAGGGTGATGTCATCTGTCTATCTGAGATTATTGATATTTCTCCCGGCAATCTTGATTCCAGCTTGTGCTACAGCCAGTCTGACAGTAAATGATGGTAAAATTAAGGAGTAAGTTTCAGATAGAATCTGCCTGCAATGCAAGAGACCTGGGTTTGATCCCTGGGTTGGAAAAGTCCCCCTGGAGAAGGGAATGGCCATCCACTCCAGTGTTCTTGCCTGGAGAATTCCATGGATGGAGGACCTTGGTGGGCTACAGTCCATGGGATCGCCAAGAGTCGGATATGACTGAGGAACTAAGACTTGGACTTTCAGATAGAGACCAAATCGGGAAACTGTCAGGAAAATGAACTCCAAAGATGAAGCCTAGGGCATGACTGTGAAACCCTTTGTTAGGATCTCAGAAATATTAAAGGCATTTCCTAATCAGCAGATGAGAGAGCTTCTAAAATTCTTACTGTCCCTCAGTAGTTTCATTTGGGAACCTATAATAGAGAAAGGCTATTGCAGAGAGTTTTGGGATGTGGCTTTTGTCTGATGGAGTGAATTATGAACTGTTTCAAGGCAAACTTAAAATTTTTTAAAGGGATTGATTGTATCAATTTGGGCCAAAAGCGACAGTAAAAAATGAAAAGATAAGCTTTTATACATTGCTGGTAGGAATATAAACTGACAAAGGCACTTTAGTAAACAATCGAGCAGTTCCTGAAAGGGTACCATTTGACCTATCCTAGGTATATGCCCAAGAAAATTGTACAAAGCACTGTTTGTAGTAGCCAAAAAGCAGAAACAATCTAAATGTCCACCAGCTGATAAGTGGATAAATAAATATAGGAGGGAGTATTTTTATTCAATAAAAGGGACTGAGGTATTGGTACATGCTGTAACTCTGGATGAACCTTGAAAGCATTATGTTGAGTGAAAGACACATATGTGCTTATCTGTATAAAATGTTTGGACTAGGCAAACATATAGAGATAGAAAGGAGATTAGTGGTTACCTAGGGTCTGGGGTTAGTCTTCCTGGTGGCTCAGCAGTAAAGAATCTGCCTGCAATGCAGGAGACCCGGGTTCAATCCCTGAATCCAGATCTCCCAGAGAAGGGAATGGCACCCACTCCAGTGTTTTTGCCTGGAGAATCCTCTGGGCAGAGGAGCCTGGAGAGAGAAGGAGAAATTAAAAATGTNAAGACACATATGTTCTTATCTGTATAAAATGTTTGGACTAGGCAAACATATAGAGATAGAAAGGAAATTAGTGGTTACCTAGGGTCTGGGGTTAGTCTTCCTGGTGGCTCAGCAGTAAAGAATCTGCCTGCAATGCAGGAGACCCGGGTTCAATCCCTGAATCCAGATCTCCCAGAGAAGGGAATGGCACCCACTCCAGCGTTTTTGCCTGGAGAATCCTCTGGGCAGAGGAGCCTGGAGAGAGAAGGAGAAATTAAAAATGTTTACCAGATTTTCTAGGTTAGGAAAAAAAAAAAAAAAAAAAGGCAGTAGTAGATTGTATTGGCCTGTTTACTCATTTAAAGCAGGAAAAAAATGACCCATTTAGACAGTGTCAGCTGGGGTCCTGGCCATGCAGCATTACTTTAGAGGAGATGAGTATTATGAGACTTCTTTTTTTTAAACAAAGCTTTATAATTTGTTCAGATAGTAACATCATGATTGTTCTTAGGAAACTAAAAGTATCAAAGACATTGGAAAATAGGTTTGGAAGGTTGGGAAGAGATATTTCAATAAAAAGAGCAGTGATTAAGTACCTAAAAAAATGATGGTTGTAGCAATTGGAACTCTATTAATCAGCACCTTTTATTTTAGAGTTATAATGATACTGATGTTCATTATAATAACCTGTATAAATTTAATGATTCTTCTTTACACTTACTTTGCCATCTTATTTGGAAAAACTCCCGTCTCTGATAGCACCCTTGCAGTGAAGCCTTCTCAGGTTACCCTAAAATTGCAAACTCCTTACCTGTTTTATTATTTTTTTCCATAGCATCTAACGTCTAGGTTTACTTATTTGCTTGTTTTTTCTCCTCCTTCTAGAATGTAATTTCATTGAGATATTTTTGTCATTTTAATTCATTCTTTTATCCCCAGTGGAACACTGTCACACATAGTAGGTACTTCTAAATGTTTGTTGAATGAATAAAGGGAATTACAGAGGGAGATGGAATTGTGTTCTGAGCACTTTGAATGCAGAATGCATTTTATAGTGTTCAAGTTTTTGGAAATGAGTCCTCCAGATGTGGTACATATGTAGCCCAAATGCCTGCAAGCCTCATAACTAGCCCAAGTGGGTTTCTAATCAAATATCTTTGCCCTTATCTCTTTTTCCTTACTCTTTTGCCTTTGTCTTAATCATGCATTTGGAAATTTTCAAACATTATACAAAAAATAGTAAGAATAATATAATGAACCCCTATTACCCATTCCTGACCATTAATAATTACCAATGTTTGGTCAATCTTATTTGATCTATCTTTTCCAGTCACTTTTCTGCCCCACTTATTAAAAAAAAAGTCACCTGAAAATTCAAATGCATTCTAAATGTTAGGTACATTGTAAGAAAATAGTACTACCATGTCATTATTATACATAACAAAATTAGTAATTCCTGTCATCTGATACATTGTCCATGATCAGATTTCCTCAGTTGACTCTGAAATATTTTTATTCAAAGCAGGATCTAAACAAGATTCACAGATTACATTTGACTTATTTTTCTTAAGTCTCATTTTTCATAACAGTTTCCCCATCTTTTTATTAATGATATAACTTGTTGGTTAAATATTGTATATCATTTGCCTTATAGATTTCCAGTTTGGGGATTTGGCTGACTGTTTCCCTGAGATTAATTTAGCTTTTTTCTATCCCTCATATTTTCTGTAAATGGTATTTAGATATAGAAGCATGATTAAACTCAGATTCAAGAATATTTAATATTGATACTGTGTAATTTTTATTGTATGACACCATGATAGACCTAAAAACAATATATGATTTTCTCAATTTTAGTGATGGTAAAATTGACTAGTAGGTAATTAACCTGATTTCATACTTGGAAAGTTCCCTGTCAACCTCTCACCTAATGCATTTAGCATCCAGTTATCTTTATATATATATCCATTATTTCATTAGGTTTGCAAAAATGGTGATTTTTCTAAATCTATTTTTTTATTCCTCATTTATTGGCTTCAATTTTTCAATGAGTAAGAACTTTATTAGGTTACATGAAAATATGATTTGTACTGGAAAAGCAGAATAAGTGCTTCATTTTTTTCCATTTATTATTTTTAAGTCTTAAGAGCTGGTTCCTCAGCAGTTCCAATGTAATCAGAGGCTTTCTTTTATTTTTATGATACCATTAGCTCTAGATTTTATTTTGGTCCATTCGTCATTCTTTGTGATTCTCAAATTTTCCCACTTTAGACTAATGGAAGCCCACTTGTATGTTCTTTTGATGTGATCTCATTAGTCCTTGGTAATGTCATGTTTCTAGTATAAGATATTCTAGGCTCATGTTGTACATTTCCTGCCCTAAACCTGGAATCAGTTATTTTCCTTCCCTACCTTTTACACAGGAAATTATCCAGTGCTCCCACTTTCAGCATGATAGATCTCAGAATGTTTTTGTTTCCATGACACACCAATTCTGCAATTAGAGATTCCAAAGATGGGTAGTAAGGAGCCTGTTTCTCTTCCATACCCATGGCTGAAAGGTTGTTAATAAGAGCAATGAAGGGTGGTAAAAACACTAAAATCGTTATCTTAAATGGAAAGAACATAACAAAGATGCCCTCGGTGTTAGGAAACCTGCCAGGCCTGAAGACACTGTACGTTCAGAATAACCAAATTTCCAAAGTGTGCCCAGAGATAAGCAGCTTGACCCAGGTGAGAAACAGCATTATCTTTTTCAGCTAAAGATGGAAAGAGAGGATAGGAAGAGAAAAAAGAATTAAGAGAAGAAGGCTTCAATCACTGGAAACTTAGGTCCCTGGAGAATTAATGTGGATGGTTGCTGGAACAGCATCAGATGGTTTTCTTTTAGTGAATTATATATGGTAGGGGGAGGTGTGTCAATTTATTCATATGCTCTGTGGCCCACACTTGGCATCAGAGGGTTAGGCCTCTGCAACACTTATTTTTCTGGAGGCTGTCATTTGGAGAGGGCTTGGGAGCCTGGATCTACTTGTCTACCTTGGGACTCCATCTCAAAGTGGGTTTGAAGATCCCCAAGAGGCTGTACATCCTGGGGACTATCCTGAAGCTGTTGTATATGGAATGAAGAGAGATTTCTGATATTAGAGGGGATTTCTTTTCAGTTTCCTAGAGCAGGCTACACTTTGAAATGGAGTATTGGCAGGAAATGAGAAGGACAACATGGATTTCTTATGAAGTAGTCTTTAAAAGAAACTTAGCATTTTAAATAAAGAATATCCTTTGTAAAGAGCAACAGAATGAATCCCAGATGCTTGTGTTAAGTATTTCTGATGAACGACGTTTCTGTGAAACTCCAGCTGCTAAAAATCTTAAAGTGGGAGAAGGCAAGGGATATTAACTTTGTTTTCTTTTTGTTCATTTCTAAACTGTCATCAGCACTGAAAGAATCTCTAACCAGCTAAGTAATAGTAATTCATTATAGTTCATTAGTTTTGAGTTGAGAGTTACTAAAAACAACTCTTATTTTCTTACCTTCACCTACTTCATTTCTTAGGTTTACAAAATTATTAGAGTTTGTAATCATCTGTGCCCATGTCTTTCCAAGAAATAGGGGAATACTCCAAAACTCCTCCTTTAATAACTTCCAAAAGTACCTTTGAGTTATAGAATGACAGTAAAGATTTGGACGTTTGTAATGTGACAGAGGAGTTTTATACAAAAGAATTTGGAATTTGAGTGAGCCAATTCTCCACCTTTGTGTAATTTTTTTAAAATTAGAGTAACAGTCCATTTGTTCTTAAGAAATCGCAATTTTGACGTCCTTATATAACTGCTTTTAGTTCTTTTCTTGATAGGTCCATTTTAAATATCAATCTTCATCATCTTCCAAATATTAATATGTTTAGTTTCTTCATAGTTATCTTGAAAATTTAATATTGTTGTACCTTTGTTTCTTTTTTGATTAATTTTTACTGGAGTATAGTTGATTTATAATGCTGTGTTATTTTCTGATGGACTGCAAAGTGAATCAGTAATACATACACATATATCCATTCTTTTTTAGATTCTTTCCCCATATAGGTCATCACAGAGTACTGAGTAGAGTGTCTTGCGCTCTACAGTAGATACTTCCTAGTTATCTGTTTTATGTACAGCAGTGTGTATGTGTCAGTCCTAATCTCCCAACCTTTGTGTAGTTTTCATCAGCCACAGTCTTGTTACACTCCACTTGGTAAGATGGCAGTGTTAGCATCTGTAATCTACTTTCAGCTCACGTTTTCTCTTCCTCTTCACAAATTATAAACTTCTTACTTTTATGAGGTGTATAGTATTTACAGTGTACTCAGTTATAACAATGATTAAATCTTTGTCTCGGAGAATTCTAAAATTCTAAAATGTATATTGTTAATAAGTAAATATCATTTTGTTCAGTGGCTCAGATGTGTCCGACTCCCTGCGACCCCATGGACTGCTGCATGCCAGGCTTTCTTGTCCTTCACTATCTTCTGGAGTTTGCTCAGCCTCATGTCCATTGAGTCAATGATGCCTCCAACCATCTTCTTCTCTGTTGTCCCCTTCTCCCACCTTCAATCTTGCCCAGCATCAGCGTCTTTCCTAATGAGTCAGCTCTTCGCATCAGGTGGCCAGAGTATTGGAGCCTCAGCTTCAGCATCAGTCCTTCCAATGAATATTCAGTGTTGATTTCCTTTAGGAAATGTACATGGAGCCAATCAAAGTACTATGATTATATTTTCTTCCTTATATACTGTTTTTGTTACCTTGGAGTTCCTAATGTCTTTCACTTATTCTTGTACCTTTTTCCTTTGTCATGGCCTCATTTTGAACTTGATCATATTATATATCCTATCAAATGTGCTTTTTCCTTGAATGACTTCCTTCCAGGAGCCTCCATCCTCCTGCCCCAGATTAAGCTAATCTACGTTAGGTGGATTCTTCCTGTTCGAATATCCTTGTGCAGTTCTCCTGAATTGGAATCAATGTTTCCTGTAACCATATTTTCTTCTTCTTTTTGCTTTACTCACTTTTTTTCTAGAAACAATTCTCCAGGCATCATCCTGATCTGCGTGTATCCTAAGTCTCATATCTAACTCTTTGTGATCCCTTGGACTGTAGCTCGCCAGGCTCCTCAGTCCATGGGGTTCTCCAGGCAAGAATATTGGAGTGGGTGGCCATGCTCTCCTCTAGGACATCTTCCCAATTCAGGGATGGAACCTGAATCTCTTGTCTCCTGCATTGACAGGCAGGATCTTTACTACTAGCACTACCTGGGAAGCCCCACCCTAGACTAGGTATGTGGTAATTAGATTTTTTGAACTCTTGCATATTTGAAAACGTGTGTATTCTTCTCTCTTGTTTAATTAATAGTTGTTTATTAAAAAGTATAGATTACAAAATATACTTCTGCAGGTAAAAAAAGATGATGAGTCTGATCATTAGTTTGTCTTATTGTGGGTCCTTTGTTACTTTCCTCCTCATCCTTTGACTGTTAGGAGAGACTCCAAATTTTGACTTCCTGGCTCAGTTTCCTTTAACAGGGTGTTGGCTCAGCTCAGCTCTTAACTTTTAAAGAAGAAATCACATCTTTTAAAGAAAAATTCAGTTGATAGAAATTAGGCTTTTTGTGGTCCATCTTTAAAGTGCTTTACAAACAGATGCAGGCTCATGGCATTATTGTTTGACTGTTATGAGTTCAGTTCAGTTCAGTTCAGTCCGAAAATATAATCATAGTTTGTGTCCGACTCTTTGCGACCCCATGAATCGCAGCACGCCAGGCCTCCCTGTCCATCACCATCTCCCGGAGTTCACTCAGACTCACGTCCATCGAGTCCGTGATGCCATCCAGCCATCTCATCCTCGGTCGTCCCCTTCTCCTCCTGCCCCCAATCCCTCCCAGCATCAGAGTCTTCTCCAATGAGTCAACTCTTCGCATGAGGTGACCAAAGTACTGGAGTTTCAGCTTTACCATCATTCCTTCCAAAGAAATCCCAGGGTTGATCTCCTTCAGAATGGA
>SJYX01003476.1:215383-228754 GCA_006410675.1 Oreotragus oreotragus
TGCCCTCCAGGTACATATCTGTTCTTCTGCGTCAGTTATTCTGCTATTGATTCCTTTTCGTGTATTGTTCATCTGTGTTTGTTCTTTATTTCTAGGTCTTTGGTGAACATTTCTTGTATCTTCTTAATCTTTGCCTCCATTCTTTTTCTGAGATTCTGGATCATCTTCACTGTCATTTTTCTGAATTATTTTTCTGGAAGGTTGCCTATCTCCATTTCATTGACTTGTTTTCTGGGGTTTTATCTCATCCTTTCATCTGGAACAAAACCCTCTACTTTTTCATCCTGGTTACTTTCTGTAATGTGTTTTTGGTTCTCACTGCTGAGGGATTGTGGTTCTTCTTGCTTCTTCTGTCTGCCTTCTGGTGGATGAAGCTAAGAGACTTGTATAAGCTTCCTGATGGAAGGGACTGGTGGTGGGAAAAACTGAGTCTTGCTCTGGTGGGCAGAGCCTGCTGAGTAAAACTTTAATCCAGTTCTCCACTGATGGGTGTGGTTGCACTCACTCTCTGTTAGTTGTTTGCCTCTGTTAGAGACAACCCAGCCCTGGGGTCTATTGGCTCTCTGGTAGGGTTAATGGTGACCTCCAAGAGGACTTATGCCAAGGGGCCCCTTCTAGGCCTGCTGCTGCCAGTGCCCTCATCCCCACAGCGAGCCCCTGCCGACCCACACCTCCACAGGAGACCCTCCAACACTAGCCTCCGGTAGGGTCACGACTCCTTTCCCTTGGGTCTTAGTGCACACAAGATTTCGTTTGCCCCCTCCAAGAGTGGAGTCTTTCCCCTTGTCCTGTGGACTTCCTGTAATCAAATTCCATGGGCCTTGCAGGTCAGATTCCCTGGGGATTCCAAGTCTCTTGGCTGGGTCCCCAGGCTGGGAAGTCTGACATGAGGCTTGGAACCTTCACAGCAGTGGGAGAACTTCTTTGGTATTTATTGTTCTCCAGATAGTGGGTTACCTACCCAGCAGGTATGGGATTTGATTTTATCGTTCCTCTTACCATCTTTTACCCTCTTACCATCTCATTGTTGCTTCTTCTTTGTCTTTGGATGTGGGATACCTTTTTTTGGTGGCTTTCAGCATCCTTCGTTGAAGGTTGTTCAAAAGCTAGTTGCGATTTGGGTGCTCTTTCAGGAGGAGATGAGTGCCTGTCCTTCTACTCTGCCCATCTTCAACCAGAAGTGATGTAATCTCTTAAACATGTATTTGTCAGCCAATCTAAGCAATGGAGAGGTTTTTAGTGTGTGATTTTAAACAAGGATATTAATAAACGCTTGTATCATAACATTGTTGGGTAAGTATTTGACACAAAGCTGGTGCGTAGCACATATAGAATGAATAAATAATTAAATTAGATAATGTATATAAATCCTTTACTAATGCTTGGCACATGCTGGATATTAAATGTTATTTTCTTTTCATTTTAAAGTTTGGTCTGAGCCATCTGAGCTGCTGAAACTATACCAAATGTATGGATGTCTTTCAAAGCTACGAGAACACCTGAGTGATTCTAATGTGCAATTTGTAGGGTAACCACTGTTCTGTGTGCAAGGGTAAATACTGTGTTAGCAGCACAATGTTTTGGGTTATTCTCCTCTACAGATCCATTGACATTCTCTGGCCTACCTTGGTTAATCAACAAAACAGTACTAATCAGCTGTCTCCCTGAAAGAGTTCCTTCTTTTCCTAGATCCTCACCTTTGATTCTCTGTTTATTTCTGTCTCATCCTTTCCCTCCTTCCTCCTGACTCACTTGGTTTCTGATTGTCACATGAGATCCCTCTGAATATAGGATCCATTGGTAACTGAATTCCCCTTTTCTTAGATGCTTTACACAACTGGTCACCTACTACTTATCTTGATGTCCTTTATTTCCTTGAATACTTTTAATTTAAAATTACTTCTCTGTTTATATATATATATATTTTATTGAAGTGTAGTTGGTTTACAGTGTTATGCCAATCTCTGCTGCAGAGTGACTCAGTTATAGACATATAAACATTCTTCTTTTATATTCTTTTCCATTGTGGCTTATCACAGGGTGTCAAATATAGTTCCTTGTGCTATTCAGTAGGCCCTTGTTGTTTGTCCATCCTGTATATACAAATAAAAATATAACAATATATAATAATAGCAATATAATGATCGTTTATAGCTGCTAATTCCACATTCCTAGTCCTTCCCTTGCCCAACCCTTTTCCTCCTCGCAACCACAGGTATGTTCTCTATGTCTGTGAGTCTGTTTCTGTTTTAGTAGATAGGTTCATTTGTGCCATATTTTAGATTCCACATATAAGTGATGTCACATGATATTTTTTTCCCCTTTCTGACTTACTTTACTCATTATGATAATCTCTAGCATCCATGTTGCTTCAAATGGCAGCATTTCATTCCTTTTAATGACTGAATAGCACTCCATTGTGTATATGTGCCACATCTTTATGCATGCATCTGTCCGTATTTTAGATTCCACATATAAGTGATATCACATGATATTTTTTTCCCCTTTCTGACTTACTTTACTCATTATGATAATCTCTAGCATCCATGTTGCTTCAAATGGCAGCATTTCATTCCTTTTAATGACTGAATAGCACTCCATTGTGTATATGTGCCACATCTTTATGCATGCATCTGTCCGTGGACATTTAGGTTGTTCCCATGGCTTGGCTATTGTGAACAGTGCCACTGTGAACACGGGGGTGCATGGGTTTTTTCTGAATTGCAGTTTTGTCTGGGTGTATGCCAAAAATGGGATTGCTGGATAATATGGTCATTCTATTTTTAGTTTTCTGAGGAACTTCCACACTGTTGCTCACTGTTGCACTGTTGACATTCCCACCAATAGTATAGTAGGATTCCCTTTTCTCCACACCCTCTCCAGTATTTGTTCTTTGTAGACATTCTAATGATGACCATTCTGACCAGTGTGAGGTGGTACATTATTGTAGTTTTGTTTTGCATTGCTCTGAAAATGCAATGCTGATTGATTTTAATCTATTCCAGTGAAAGCATATCTTATATTCCCTTGATTCCAGACCCTTGCCTGATATCTAGCAGATAGATCCTGGTTTAGTGTCACTCTTGGCTTCTTATTTGTCTAATTTATAAAGCCTAAATATTTCACAAATGTTCCCAGTGCCTTTTGTTGTTTTACTTTTTTTGTGCTTCATCCAAAGTCAAGTGATGATAGCCCTTTTATATTTGAATGATTCTTATAATTTCCAAATGAAACTCATTTGCCTTCAGTAAACTTATTCCCATATATGAGCAGTTATTCACAGATATGTTCACATACACACATGGAGGTCATTCAGCTTTGGATTAAGACAAATATTTTTGTGAAATTGATTGTACACTTAGAAAATTGTTCTATATAGTTTCAACATGTCCATGACCAAAAATATCCTTGAGTGGTAACTTTTGTACAATTTTGTGAAAGGAATTTGGAAAAATGAAATTATGATGTCAGACTAGTACCAAAAGTACTATCAAAACTTTTGAAACTCTTTTGCAAGATGATTAAAAATAACCTAAAAGTGAAAAATGATACTCAGGGAAATGTTCATAAAGCTATAGACAAGGACATCTCCAAATATCTCCACATTCTGATGATTTGTTTTGAAGTATTTTGAGTATTCCACTTTGCTCAAATAGCCATGAGATATTCCAGTTATCTGCCTCCATCTTCCTTGCTTTTCTGCCTCTATTGAATAGCAATATTAGAGATTCACTTTTTTCCTGTTCAGTATCTATAGTTTATCTTCTGTCTAGGCTGAATGTTAGGAAACGCTGTGCCCTATTCTTACAGCTTATTATAGCCTCTCTAAAATTTGACCTTAATTTGAAATAGTGTATTTTTCTTTGGTTGTCAGTGGTTCAATTTATTAGGAGTGTGTGTGTGTATGTGTGTGTTAGTTGCTCAGTCGTGTCTGACTCTTTGCGACCTCATGGGGTGTGTAGCCCACCAGGCTCCACTGTCCATGTGATTTTCCAGGCAAAAATATTAGAGTGGGTTGCCATTTCCTTCTCCAATATTTATTGGGAGATATACATTTAAAACAAGATTCAATGGCCTTTAAAAATGGGACACAAGCCAACACTTACCTAATGAAAACCACTTGTGGGGTCTATGGTTTTATATAAATGATGTAACAGCTCCTAGTCTTGTTTTTTTCTGACTGTATAGAGCTTCTCCATCTCAGCTTCAAAGAATATAATCAATCTGACCATCTGGTGATGTCCATGTGTAGAGTCGCCTCTTGTGTTGTTGGAAGAGGATGTTTGCTAGTATGCCTAAAGGACCTCAAATTCAAAAAAGACAATTTGATTTCTGATTCTGTCTTCTCTTTCTGCAACATTTTATATTACATACTAAGCCCTGTGCTAAGAACTGGGCATATATCCGTGAGGAAACAAGACAGGATCTCTGCTATTTCCACTGTTGTACTATAGGAGGGAAAACAGATTAATCAATAATTATCATTATGAATGTATAATTGCAAACTGATATCAGTTCACTAAAAGAAAGGACCACTGGCCTGAGAAGGAGAAAAAGAACTTGATTAAAAAGTAGGTAGGGGAAGACTTCTTAGAAGAAGTGACAAACTTGTCTGAAGAATGATAGGAATCAATTAGATGAAGGGGAAAGATGCTTTCCAGACAAAGTGAATGGCATGTGGAAAGGTCCTGGCGTGGGAGGGACCTTGGATATTTGGGGAACTGGAAGGAATAGAAGGGGGCCATGACCAAGGAATGTAGAGTATGTTGAGGATTTTGATCTTTATTTGAAGAGCAATGCAAGTCTAAAGGGTTTTAGGAAGGGGGGTGACATAATCAGAACTATATTTTGAAATGATCATATTTATGAAGTGTGGAGTACACATTGGAAGGGTTGACAAAGGGAACTGGGTGGACATCTGGTAGACTTTGGCTGAAGCGAAGTAATGATAGTAAGTTGGTCTAAGGTGGTGACAGTTGGGATAGAAATATCTGAACAAGTTAAAGAGATATTTAAGAGGCAAATTTAGAAATGGTGATGAGCTAGTGAGCTTTCTATAGAGTAAGATAGAAGACACTGGAAAAATACCAACTTTAGGAGGGCAGATCCTGAGTTCAGTCTTGGATAGAGTGAGTTTAACATATATTTCTGATATCCAAGTGAAGATTTTGAGTAGGCAGTTGGCTGTAGTGTGTGGAACCTGAGTCATCTGCATAGAGGTTTCACTGAAGTCATGGATATGGTTCAGATTGCCTAGGGAAAAAATAAGTGAAAAGAGAATGTGCTAGGCTTAGGGGAGAACTCTTTCATGGTTGGGCAAAAAAGATGAGCCAGCAAAGAAAACATGGGATTGTATTGACTAGCATGTTGACTAGAGGAGAATTTCTGGCAACCACCGAGGGCATGTTGGAAGTTCGTGAAGAGTTTATTGTGATTCTTGCATGCCCTAAGGTGTAACTGCAAATAGCACTTATTTACTTTGGTGCAGAGACAGGGAAAGCTGATGGTAGGGGTGATCTCTATACATAGACAGTGATAAGGCAGAGTACCTGAGTATTACATGTGTAATGTAACTTGTCATACATTGTTTAATATATAAGAAGGTTTTAAAATTTTAAATAATTCTGAGGAAATTATATATACATATTTGCTCCCATTTCAAATATTTTTGGATGACATAGTTCCAATACTTAAAATCTTAACTCTTCTCACAAATAACTGTTAGCGTATATATCATTTCCAATTCTTGCTAAAGGGTAACCCTGTGAGCTTTGAGATGGTCTAAAGGGTATGTGGTTATTTGCCATCACTTACTTATCAGTTCTGTTTTTGAGTTCATATGAAATTTCAGCCTCCATTCTCCTCATTTACACTAACTAATTTCTTCCTAAATTAGCCCCGTTCTGATCTCCCCCATTATTTAAGACTGGTCTGAAGCAAAAAAAGGGCTCGCAGAACTTACACATTGTCCGTAGGCCTGGGGCTTTTCAGAAGTGCTTGTAACAGTTGAACAAATCTAGAGAAGAAGGCCTTTGCAAATCTTGAGTATCCAGGGAGAGCTGTATGTGACTGATTATTTATTGGGCCTCAACTCTGTACTAGGTACTATTTAGAGCTTACATTAAATAATAATTTAAGAGTAAAGTAATTTAAGAGCTCTAGATGCAGCTCTTAAAAAGACCAAAACCTGTTAAGTGAAGACAGACTTTTCAACAGTGATTGCCTCATAGTATTTACAGATGGTATGATTAATTTGGACTTCCCTGGTCGCAGACGGTAAAAGTGTCTGCCTGTAATGCAGGGGACCCAGGTTCGATCCCTGGGTCAGGAAGATCCCTGGAGAAGGCAATGGCAACCCACTCCAATACTCTTGCCTGGAAAATCCCATGGACGGAGGAGCCTCGTAGGCTTCATTCCACAGGGTCGTAAAGAGCTGGACATGACTCCCAGGTGGTTCTAGTGGTAAAAAACCTNCTGAGAGAAGGCTATATATGATACTACTGGAATAATTATGGTCCAGAGAATAATTCACTTGTTCTCATATCATTGGGTTTCTGTGGTGGCTCAGTGGTATAGAATCCACTTGCCAGTGGAGGAGACACAGGAGACTTGGGTCGAATCCCTGGGTCAGGAATTTCCCTGAAGAAAGAAATGGCAACCCACTCCAGTTGCTGGGAAATCCCATGGACAGAGGAGCCTGGCGGACTACAGTCCATGAGATCGCAAAAGGATCAAACATGACTTAGGAACTTAACAACAAACAGCCTCATTAATCCCTTGATCTCACCATTCCACTTGTACTAATAATCAAGCTTAGGAATAATTGAAATGTAAAGAGAGAAATAACCTCAGTAACTTTACCTATAAAGTTTACTTCACATACAATCCATTATAAGTGTTGTATCAGGCAGAATTCCACCAGAGAAACAGGACTAGTATGATATGGAAATGTTGGGGAGGGAGAAATTTTACTTTATTAAGTTATTCTTGCTGGTCTAAGAATGAAAATGACATGAGACAGATTAATAGAAGAAAATAAAAGTTTGAGAACATGTATACATGGGAGAGATCCAGGCAAACTGAGGATGGTGGAGAGCAGGTTATTACACTGGTGGGCCCAAGGCAGAGTCTCCTCTTAGCCAAAGATCCTGACTTAGTTATTCTTGCTGGTCTAAGAATGAAAATGACATGAGACAGATTAATAGAAGAAAATAAAAGTTTGAGAACATGTATACATGGGAGAGATCCAGGCAAACCGAGGATAGTGGAGAGCAGGTTATTACACCGGTGGGCCCAAGGCAGTCTCCTCTTAGCCAAGGACCCCAACCAGCATTTGTGAAAATCTTTTATACCTCATGTGTACGTGTCTGAACCCACCACTCCAAATTCCTTGAGACTTATGTAAACCAAGGAAAATACAATCCCAGTAACCCCATGATTCACGTGCTATGTGCTCATTGCTCAAACAGTCAAACAATTAGCCAATAATCAATAAACCTGAGGTTACACTCTGATAGATAGAGAAAAATTTATGGCCTGTCTGGAGGAAGGGGTGATTAGTGTATGTTTTCTCTTAAGTGATGAGTAACCTAGATATGATCTTCATGGTTGCCCTGTCTGGAGGGGTTTTTATCCTTCTGTTGTTGTTTTCATAGGCACTAGACACAGAGTTCAGAGTCCATTGGACAGGTGACTGAGAATGATCAGCATGAACAGGCCTAAGATGGAGTCCAGGCCCTATGAATTCCTTCTTCACCTTCACTTAAATACTATCTTCAGCTAAAGACAAAAGAAGGTGTTGGAGGAAGGGATATGGGACTCCAAAAGGGAGAAAGACAGTTTGCACAGAGATGGAAAAGAAAGTGTTTGGTAAATAAATGCTTGCTAGGCCATGTGGGGACAATGGAACACAGAATGGAAACTATCTAGGCCTGCCCCCCTCGCCCACTCAATATTTAGCCCACATTATTTGCAGGTGTTTCTGGTGATATCTCCATTCAAGGAACAGGTCCTCCATCTAAACTTGTTTTGAAATTAAAGAGGAAGGTCAAAATTTCTTCCTGAGTCTTTTGGGTTTATTGTTTTAACCTCAAAACAATGCTGAGGAGACAGAGATAGATAGAGATAGGGGACACAGAGAGAGAGAGAGAGAGAGAGAGAGAGAGATTCATTGCAAGGAATTCCTTGATTGTGAAACTGGTGAGGTAAGCATGAAATCTGTAGAGCAGGCCAACAGGAAGAGCAGGCTGAAACTCTTAGCTATGAAGCTGCAGTCCAGGATTTCATCTTTCTCAAGGAAACTTGGTCCTGCTCTTAAAGTTCTTTTAACTTATTGAATCAGGTACATGCAGATTAGCTAGGATGATTTTCTTTACTTAAAATTACCTGATTATAAAAAAAGTAAAAATAGAGAATAAGATGGTGGAGGAATAAATGGATGTGGAGTACTTCTCTCTCCATGGATACATCAGGAAATACACCTTCAGACACAGAACTTCATGCAGAACACCAGCTGAGAGCAGACAGGAATACCTGACCAGCAGAAAAGAATATATAGAACCATGCAAAACTAGGTAGGATGAAGGAACCAAGGGGAAAAACAGGAGTGTTAGTAGGACTGGACCTGCCCTTGGCAGGTGGGAGAACTCTGATCCTCACATCAGGGCAATTGTCTGAGTCAGAGGAGAAACATTTAAGGCTGAGAGTGAAGCAGCTGATCTGCAACAAACTAAAGGGAATGAGATTCAGAGAGTCCTTGCTGCAGTCATACCCTGGACAGGGATGCCGGTCCCCTGGAAGATGCAGTGGCTGGGAGCTGGAGTTGAGGGATTGTGGAGTAATCCCAGGGCGAGGGCTGCTGTTGACTGCGGAGAGACGGATTGAGGGAGACAAGGGATGTGAGGGAGGAGACTGTGGTGGGAAATGGCTGTGGAGGAAAGTCAGGCAGCCACTGAAGCAAGCAGATACTGCTGAGTCACACCTGGGGGTGGAGCCATCACCATAGCCTCTCTTTCCCCACACGGCAGCTATGGCAGCTGAACAATAGAGAGGCTGGCCAAATACCTGACACAGGGCAATACAGAGAAGGACCCCACCCAGGGCGCCCCTTTAAGTGCCTGATGCACCCATCTACAGAGAAGGACCCCAGGCATGGGAGCCCTCTAAGTGCCTGAACAGGCAGAGCTACAGAGAAAGACTGGCCAAACAGACCTTCTGAGCACCAGCTACAAGAGGCTTGAAAAAAAGACTGAGAGGGCCAAAAGTCCTTCAGCGGAGACAGTCTGTGTCCCTGCACGCTTGGTGCTGCCGGGGTCCCCCAAAGCCAAGCAGCCGCGCCACCTTCACGCTCAATTCTCACTGGAGCAGAGCTGCCACAGGCAAAAAAGTCTTCCGTCTGTACGGGCAGGGTCGCTTCGGTAGTGTCCGACTCTTTGCATCCTTGTAGACTGTGACCTGCCAGGCTTCCCAGTCGGTGCAGGGGTGGGGTGCTGTCTCTTATACACATCTAGATGTGTATAAGAGACAGGTTCATCTCAGCACTGTTATAATAGCCAGGACATGGAAGCAACCTAAGATGTCCATCAGCGGATGAATGGATAAGAAAGCTGTGGTACATATACACAATGGAGTATTACTCAGCCATTAAAAAGAATACATTTGAATCAGTTCTATAATAAGATGGATGAAACTGGAACTCTGAGAGGGCCAAAAGTCCTTCAGCGGAGACAGTCTGTGTCCCTGCACGCTTGGTGCTGCCGGGGTCCCCCAAAGCCAAGCAGCCGCGCCACCTTCACGCTCAATTCTCACTGGAGCAGAGCTGCCACAGGCAAAAAAGTCTTCCGTCTGTACGGGCAGGGTCGCTTCGGTAGTGTCCGACTCTTTGCATCCCTGTAGACTGTGACCTGCCAGGCTTCCCAGTCGGTGCAGGGGTGGGGTGGGGTGGGGTGGCTCTCCAGGCAAGAACACTGGAGCGTACTGGCCAATACTGATTGCCATACCCTTCTAGAGCACTATATTCCCTTCTTCCCTAGCCACCAACTCCCCTGAGTACCTGGTGCTGCCAGAACCCCTGCGACCCAAGCAGCTGCACCTTCTCCACAGCTGGCCCTCACAGGGGCAGACCCAAGTCCTCCAGGGCATCCTGAGGAGCAAACCCCAGTGGACGACCCACATGCAGAGGCAGAAATAAAACCACACTTGAAACCCAGGGCCAGTGTGTCTAAGGAAGAAGACCCAAAATCTTCCCACTAGCTGTACAAGCTGCAGATTAAATCCATGTGATCAACTAGGCAGACTATGTCTATGGAATATGTAAAAGGACATTGAGAGCTGCCACAAAAGAAAGCACACTAGTTAACTGTGGACATTGGAGGCAAGAACACACAGGAGTAGGACCATATTAGAATCTGAGCTGCCCCCACAGCAGGTCCAGAGATCAGCACAGTGTTGGAGGGCATCCCAGGGAGGTGAGGTGGACTATGCCACCCAGCGAGGGAAAGGTCTCTGACAGCAGTGATTCAAGAAAAACACTTATTATTATGTTTTGACTTGTTCTATAGATTCTTTTGGACTTTTTCTTTTTTGTTTTTTCTCCCTCTGTTGTTGTTGTCAATTTTATTGACACTATGAAATCTAATTAAGCTTTTGAGCAATTTTTTCTTTTTTCTCAATCACATTTTTTTATTGTTAGCATGAATCTCTGCGTCTACATTGGGCTTTTGCAATTCTGTGGCGTTTCCTAATTTCTTTTCTCTCTCTCTTTTCTCTTTTTAAAAATTTTTATTTTANAAAAAACCCTCATCTGAACCTTCATTTTTCTCCAGCTGCAAATCCCCTTTCTAGATAAGAGAGTCAGTGAATGTTTATGACCTTGTGCCTCTAAACCAGGGTTTTCTCAACTTCAGCACCACTTTGGGCCTGATAATTCTTTGTTATGGGGGCTGCCGTGTGTATTATAGGATGTTTCTCAGCATCCCTAATATTTACTAAATAGATGCCAGTAATACTGCCCCTCCCCGACTTGTTAACAATGAAAAATATCTGTAGACCCTTGAGGGGGAGGGGAGGGACAAAATTGTTCCAGTTGAGATTAAAGTCATGACAGTGTTTGTTCAAGCAGGTCTATGCAAAGAGCCTCTGAACAGCTATAATAGTATTTTATTAGCAGGAGAAATTATGCTATTGGAATGATGACACTAGCAAAGAATATTGTTGTATTAAAAAGTTAGATTGACAGGAAGGGCTAGCTGGCGCTAGTGGTAAAAACCTGCCTTCCAATGCAGGTAGACATAAGAGACACAGGTTTGATCCCTGAGTCAGAAAGATACCCCAGAGGAGGGCAAGGCGATTTGTTCTTGCCTGGAGAGTCCTATGGACAGAGGAGCGGANGCGCTAGTGGTAAAAACCTGCCTTCCAATGCAGGTAGACGTAAGAGACACAGGTTTGATCCCTGAGTCAGAAAGATACCCCAGAGGAGGGCAAGGCGATTTGTTCTTGCCTGGAGAGTCCTATGGACAGAGGAGCAGACAGACTGCAGTCCGTAGGCTCGAACAGAGTCAGGCACGACTGAAGTGACTTAACACGCGTGCATTGACAGGAAACCCCATAGTGCGTGTAGAAACAGGGTATTAAAAAATGCTGCTCTGGGGAATTTTCAGAGTGGACATTGTGTGGCTTCAGGTTGCTGAAATTTACCTGCTACAAAACACATGCTACTGACTCATTATTAATTATTTTCCTTTCATTAATTTCTTTCTGATATATTATGTGTAGTAAGTTAGCAAGCTGGATAACTCATTACCATGTTTAATGGAAGAATAATGACAGGGTTTGAAGGAAGAAAAAAATGATCCCTAAAGAAAAATATATGCTCTTTGGACTATGATCAGCTTTGAAATGAGGTTCACATCTGTTAATGCTTTTGCATATCCCAAGATACTCGTTTGTATCAGTTTTTTTTATAAAAAGACTGAGTTTAAGTATAAGTAATAGAATGTTATTCTCCAGGACCAGAAGGAAGAAAGGGTGATTCCATTAAGCACAAGAAGTGCTCTTTTCATTTTAGCACACCCAGCACTTACCAGGGGCTACCATTGGATTCAACTCTCTGGGTTCTCCTCCTTGTTGATGGATACCAGAGGAAACTGAGTTAAGAAAGACAGAATGTCTAAAGGTGATTCCAATGAGGTCTTGAACCCTGTATTTTATTTTAAAATCTTGTCTGTGTTGTAGAAATGTCATGAGACTTTTGAGACCTGATGACATGCTGCCCTGGAGAGATGTAGTAAAATCAATTATTTTTTTAAACGCTGGGCTGAAATCAAGGAAATATCTCTAATTCTTTCATAAGTGTGAAGTGCAGTGGTGTAATGGCACTGCTCATCCTGGCTCACAGTCAGTTTTCCACATCTCTTCCCAACTCTGTGTTCAGTGGCTGTAATCAGCCATTGTAGGAGTATTGACACCTTTGAATCAAAACATGCCACAAATCAGAGCTTTTTTTTCCTTTCCAAAGAACCATTTTATCTGCACACCACTGAAGGCAGATATTATTTTCCCTATTTCACAGTCTCAGAAAAGAAAATCCCTAAATTAATTTTGAAAACCACATAAGTTCTTGGGAGTCAAAGCATAATATTAATATAAGAGAATTCCCTATTTTTCTATGCAAAGGGTAGAATCCAGCTGAATTGAGGTTTTCTTCAAAGAAGATTTAATACAATTGTGAATTGTACATTTTCTTTTTTTTTTTAATTTTCATTGTGTACAACAGGTAAATCAACTGTACTTCAATAAAATGAGATTTTAAAAAAAATGTTTCTCTATTCCCTTTACCTTCCTCCCTGATCATAAATAAATGAATCATAAGACAGTATGTGATACCTAGATGTTGGTGTGTATCAGAGTGTTATTTTTCATCATGCATGAGTGTGTGCTAAGTTGCTTCAGTTGTGTCCGACTCTGTGCAATCTTATGGACTGTAGCCCTCCAGGCTTCCCTGTCCGTGAGGATTTTCCAGGCAAGAATACTGGAGTGGGTTGCTATGCATACCTCCAGGGATTTTTCATCATACTTGGTTCCTAACAAACATATTGGTTGCAAACTGTACCCAGCATTTGATTAATTAACCCTTATTCTATTAATAACCAGCTCTGTGATCCTGAACAGGCTTTCTCAGCTGTCTAGTTCGGGGTATGCCACCAGTGACCTCTAAAGTCATTGCCATCCTTGGTAACATGAAGATCCTTATCCTTCTAATAACTTGAGTATGCCTTGCTGTTAAAATCCTAATGTGTAATATAGATCTTAAATAAAGTACTATTTTAAAAAATTGATAAATATTTAATTATTTTAAATTTTAAAGTAGACTTT
>SJYX01003476.1:239752-257799 GCA_006410675.1 Oreotragus oreotragus
TTTTTTTTTTTTTTTTGACCTGCGTACAGGTTTCTAGGGAGGCAGATCAAATGGTCTGATACTCCTATCTCTTTAATAATTTTCCACAGATTGTTGTGATCCCCACAGTCAAAGGATTTAGTATAGTCAATGAACCAGAAGTAGATGTTTTTCTGGAATTCTCCTGATTTTTCTATGATCCAGTGGATGTTGGCAATTTGATCTCTCGTTCCTCTGCCTTTTCTAAATGCAGCTTGAACATCTGCAAGTTCTTGGTTCACATGCTATTGATTTTAAGCATTACTTTGCTAGCATGTGTAATGAAAGCAGTTGTGCGGTAGTTTGAACATTCTTTGTCATCTCCCTTCTGTGGAATTGAAACGAAAATTCACCTTTTCCAGTCCTGTGGCCAGTGCTGTGTTTTCCAAATTTGCTGGTATATTGAGTGCAGCATCTTAACAGCATCCTCTTTTAGGATTTGAAATAGTTCAGCTAGAATTCCGTCACCTCCATTAGCTTTGTTTGTAGTGATGCTTCCTAAGGCCCACTTGACTTTGCACTCCACGATGTCTAGCTCTAGGTCAGTGATCACACCATGGTTGTCTGGGTCATTAAGATCTTTTTTGTATAGTTCTTCTTCCCTAGTGGCTCAGCTGGTAAAGAATCCGCCTGCAATGTGGGAGACCTGTGTTTGATCCCTGGTTGGGAAGATCCCCTGGAGAGGTGTATGGCTACCCACTCCAGTGTTCTGGCCTGGAGGATTCCATGGACTGTATAGTCCATGGGGTCGCAAAGAGTCAGACATGACTGAGAGACTTTCACTTCACTGTGTATTCTTGCCATGTCTTAATATCTCTTCTTCTGTTGGGTCATATTGTTTTTGTCCTTTATTGTGCCCACCTTTGCATGAAATTGTCCCTTGATATCTCTAATTTTCTTGACGAGATCTCTAGTCTTTCCTATTATATTGAAAAAGGAGACACAATCACAAATTGGTGTTGTTCTTGATTTTAAAATCTAGAAATAACTAAATATCAAATTGTAATGTTTCTATTCATGTGAATGTGAAATTATGCCATAATTATTTTATGAATTAGTGAGATGTGGATTGGAAAATATTTGATGAAAAATTTTTCTGAATCTCAAATATTAACTTTTACCGTAATTCATTCAGATGCCTTTGACTTTTTCATATGTTATAGCTCTTGCCATCTGAGTTTTGTTAGTCCTCAGCATTTACAGAATTATCATTAACTTCAAGTAATTGATACTTAAGTATTAACTACTACAGATATAATGCTTCAAAGCAACAAAAAAAATTAATCCTTTTTAGTTACCACCAACTTGGATCATAACATCTGTGTTGATGGTACTTGGTACTATCAATGAAATAATCTCATAAAATTCTTTCCAAATACTGCATTCCAAATAGTGCCAAAGATATGCATTCAGTATTTTCATTTTGTATAGTTAGGTTAATTGAGCTTAATATTTTCCTAGATTCCTTTAAAGTTGAAGAGTTTAGGGAGGGAATAGTTTGGAATATGGACTCTCAGTTCTGTATTTAGTGATGTAATGTAATTAAGGCTTCCTTCAAAAGAGTCTCAATTGAGTAGATTTCACCACACATGAGTGAAAAAGCTGATCTTCTTTATAAAAATAATGAAAATTTCAGTCTTAATTCCTTTTTTTATAACAAGCTGTCAGTAATAAAACATAAGATTACGTTTAATAATTTTACTCATTACATATAGAGCAAAATCCTACTTTGCAACGAAAAGTTATTATTGTTTATATATCACTGACATTCATTTATGAAACCGATCATTTCAACCAGTCAGCTGTGAAAATGAATGTTAGTTTTAAAACGTTTATGCAGTGGTTAGTTAATTTAAAGTAAATTACACACTTAGGAGATCAAAGATACCACATTTCTAACTATAAATAATCATGATAGTAATATATAGTTATTCAGAAAATTGAAATGACATGAATGTTTCTTATCTCTTTATTTGGAAAACAGTAAAACAATTAGAGTATCGATGATCTTGCCATTCATGGCCCACAGCTTTGTTGTGGCAAAGGGGCTTGCATAACTCAATGAAGCTATGAATCATGTGGTGCAGCACCACCGAAGATGGATGGGTCATAGTGAAGAGTTCTGATAAAATGTGGCTCACTGCAGAAGGAAATGGCAGCCCACTCCAGTAGTCTTGCCTGGAGAACCCCATAGACAGTATGAAAAGGCAAAAAGATATGACCCTGAAGGATGAGCCCTCCCCTCCACCCCCCAGGTCAGAAGGTGTGCAGTATGCTACTGGGGAAGAGTGGAGGACAGTTACTAATAGCTTTAGAAAGAGTGAAGTGGCTGGGCCAAAGTGGAAATGGCACTCAGCTGTGAATGTGGTTGGTGGTGAAAGTAAAGTCCAGTGTAGTAAAGAACAATATTGTATAGGAACTTGGAATGTTAGGTCCATGAATCAAGGTAAATTGGATGCAGTCAAGCAGGAGATGGCAAGATTGAACATCGACATCTTAGGAATCAGTGAACTAAAATAGATAGGAATGGGTGGATTTATTCAAATAACCATTATATCCACTACTATTGACAAGAATCTCTTAGAAGAAATGGAGTAGTCCTCACATTCAGCTGGAGTCTAAAATGCAGTACTTGGGTGCAGTCTTAAAAATGACAGAATCATCTTGGTTCTTTTCCAAGGCAAACCATTCAGCATCACAGTAATCCAGGTCTGTGCCCCAACTACTGACGCTGAAGAAGCTGACCAGTTCTAAGAAGACCTACAAGGTCTTCTAGAGCTCACACTAAAAAAAGATGTCCTTTTCATTATAGGGATTGGAATGCAAAAGTAGGAAGTCATGAGATACTCAGAATAACAAGCAAATTTGGCCTTAGAGTACAAAATGAAGCTGGGCAAAGCCTAACAGTTTTGTCAAGAGAATACACTAGCAACAGCAAACACCATCTTCCAAAAACACAATAGATGACTCTACGTGGATATAAATGGTCAATACCAAAATCAAATTGATTATGTTCTTTGCAACCAAGATGGAGAAGCTCTATAAGATCATAAAAACAAGACCTGGCTGACTGTGGCTCAGATCATGACTAAAGTTCAGGGTTAAATTGAAGAAAGTAGGGAGAACCACTAAGCCATCCAGGTATGACCTAAATCAAAGCAGTCAATATGTCAGAATATTTGGAAAACCCAGCAGTGGCCACAAGACTGGGAAAGGTGAGTTTTCATTCCAATCCCAAAGAAGGACAATGTCAAAGAAGGTTCAAACTTCTGTACAATTGCACTTATCTCACATGCTGGCAAGGTTATGCTCAAAATCCTTCAAGGTCAGCTTCAACAATATATGAAACAGGAACTTCCAGATGTAAAAGCTGGGTTTTGAAGAGGTAGAGAAACTGGAGATCAAATTGCCAATTTTTGTTGCATCATGGAGAAAGCAAGGGAATTCCAGAAAAATATTTACTTCTGCTTCATTGACTATGCTAAAGCCTTTGACTGTGTGGATCACAACAAACTGAAAAATTCTTCAAGAGATGGAAGTACCAGACCACCTTACCTGCCTCCTGAGCAACCTGTATGTGGGTCAAGAACCAACAGTTAAAACTAGATGTGAAACAACTGACTGGTTCAAAATTGGGTAAGAAGCATAACAAGGCTATATGTTGTCACTCTGCTTATTTAACTTATATACAGAGTACATCATGCGAAATGCCAAGCATGGTTCCAGCTTGATGAATTACAAGGTGGAATCAAGATTGCCAGGAGAGATATCAACAACCTCAAATATGCAGATGATATCACTCTTACGGCAGAAAATGTAGAGGAACTAAAGAGCTTCTTGATGAGGGTGAAATAGGAGAGTGGAAAAGCTGCTTTAAAACTCAACATTCAAAAAACTAAGATCATGGCAACTGGTCCCATCACAGCAAATAAAAGAGTAAAAAAATGGAAGCAGTGACAGATTTTTATTTTCTTGGGTTCCAAAATCACTGTGGACAGTTGCAGCCATTAAATGAATAGATGCTTGCTTCTTGGAAGGAAAACTATGACAAACCTAGACAATGTATTCAAAAGCAGAGACATCACTTTGCTAACAAAGTTCCATCTAGTCAAAGGTATGGTTTTTCCAGTAGTCATGTATGGCTATGAAAGTTGGACCATAAAGAAGGCTGAGCACCAAAATTTGATTCTTTTGAACTGTGGTGTTGGAGAAGACTTGAGAGTCTGTTGGAGAGCAGGGAGATCAAACCAGTCAATCCTAAAGTCAATCAATCCTGAATATTCATTGGAAGTACTAATGCTGAAGCTGAAGTTTCAATACTTTGGCCACCTGATGCAAAGAGCTGACTCATTGGAAAAGACCCTGATGCTGGGAAAGATTGATTGGGAGAAGGGGGTGGCAGAGGATGAGATGGTAAGGTAGCATCACCGAATCAATGGATGTGAATCTGAAAAACTAGGAGATGGTGGCGAACAGAGGAGCCTGGTAATCTATAGTCGGGAAACTACTTAGCTACTGAACAACAACAGCATCATGAATGCCCTCACATGCTGCCTCTTGATTGCTTCTACTTCTATGGGAATTCATTGAATTCTCTTTTCCCTTTAAGGAACTCTTTTCTTAAACTGCTAGGTAGAGTTAACAATTGTATTCAGTATACATGATTTTTTTTTTCCTTCTAAAGAATCTTAAATTTCATTCAACTGCAGCACATTTATCTGCTGTGCATTACCAGAATGTTTGAACCTCCCACGTGAAACTCAAAAGCCATTGATTATGCAAAGATGGTGATGAGAGGGCAGTATCACTCTGTACTGGAGAGAATGTTGCATAGCTAGATGGGTCGCTGAGTCATGAGCATGATTTTCTTTCTGATTTCTGCCCTTATTACAGTCCAAACTGCCCTAAGGGTGGACTGACCATGTATAGTATATCATGTTAGTCAAGATTTCTTTTGAGAGTGAAAGTAGACAGCATTCTTAGTAACTGAAAAACCAGGAAGCCAGAACTGTCCTAAGCAAAACTGAATATTCCTACACTTCCTAATTGAAGCAGTTAACTGTAGAGGAGTGCTCATTCCTGGTGCTTATGTGGAAGAGAGGAGTTGTCATTCTGAATGTTCTCATCTTGTATTTTTAAACTTACTTTCAGGGCTTCCCTTGTGGCTCAGATGGTAAAGAATCCACCTGCAATGTGGGAGACTGGGTTTGATGCCTGGGTTGGGAAGATCCCCTGGAGAAGGGAAAGGGTACCCACTCCAGTATTCTGGCCTGGAGAATTCTATGGACTGTATAGTCCATGGGGTCACAAAGAGTCAGACACGACTGAGCAACTTTCACTTTCACTTTTCATTTTCACTTTCAGTCATTCCATAGATATTTGAGAGCTTGCTTTAAGCAGGGACGTCTGGGTGCTAAGTACCATGGAAACAAATAGGGAACCTAGTTTGTCTCAAATGGTTAAAATCTAAGAGTTTAAACTCTGAAGTTGTAAAAGACATTAGCTATAAACTCAAAATGTTAAATGAGACTAGTTGCTTTAGGGATTTAAAGTGTAAGATGAGATTGCTATAGGTTGTCAGGCCTAGGAAGTGCCTAGGCAGATGCTGAAACTTGTGCAGGGCATTAACATAGTTAGAATTCAGATACATGGAGAAGGAAGCAGGGAAGATATTCTAGGAGAAGAGAACAGTATGGAGGCGAATGAGTCATGTTTATAGGCAGTGAATCAATTAAGGTGATTTGTGGCTAAGAGTAGGAGAAAGAGACAGAAATATTAGGGTCAAATTCTGTGAACATGTGAAAGGATAGAATAAAGAGTTTGAACTTGATCCTGTTTGGAAATGGAGTGCTCCCGAATGTGTGGGGATGAGTCAATGCTATAAAAAAAGAATTTTAGAAGGAATCATTTGGGATTTAGAAGGAATCATTTATGCTAGAGTAATTGGAGTTTGAAGAGAAGAGAAACTGAAGAACAGAGACCTGTTAGAGTGCTTGCCTGGTGCAGTGTGAGGGGTAGAAGTAGCAATGCGAGGAAAGGAAGCACCATGAGGGAGGAAGGAGAGCAGAATGCGGTGACTGATTGGACGTGGGAAACCCAGAAGATTCCAGAGGGATCTGATTCGGGGCAAGACTTCAAGTTTCATTTTAGACATGTTGAGTTTCAAGTGATATGTGGATAATTCAAGTGACTATGTTTAGCGATCAGTTGGAGACAGACTAGAATAGCAGACAACAAACTTTTATGCTTTATTTGAAGATATGTGCACTCTCCAATAACTGTTTATTCTTCCAAACAGTTCTGCAAATTATTATTAAACTCTAATCAAAACACTACATTGGAGAAAGAAGCTGGGAGGCACACTATGACTAAAACGATCTAGAGTTTAGTGAATTTAGATTCTAGTCATGTCTCTGCCTTTAACTATGAGGCCTAAGGTAAGTCACCTTCCTTCTCATTATATCTGGACCAGTTTCCTCATCTGTATAATGAAGTGAGTAGATTCAAAGTCTCTCCTAGCTCCAGAGTGCCTTGATTCCTTAATTGGGAGAGTGGCTATCGTAGTCATGGTTTTCATGGTCCTGCTAATTCAGAACATGATACTAGTATTCGTTTCCCATTGCTGCTATAACAAATTTCTAATAATCTTGATGTTTTAACAACAAAAATGTATTCTCTTGTAGTTTAGTAGGTCAGAAGTCCAATATGAGTGTTACTGTGCTAAAATCCTGAGCAAGCAATGGCACCCCACTCCAGTACTCTTGCCTGGAAAATCCCAGGGGCGGAGGAGCCTGGTGGGCTACAGTCCATGGGGTCGTGAAGTGTTGGACACGACTGAGGGACTTCACTTTCACTTTTTGCTTTCCTGCATTGGAGAAGGAAATGGCAACCCACTCCAGTGTTCTTGCCTGGAGAATCCCAGGGACAGGGGAGCCTGGTGAGCTGCCGTCTATGGGGTCGCAGAGTCGGACACGACTGAAGCGACTTAGCAACAGCAGTGCTAAAATCAGTGTCAGGAGGACTGCATTCCTTCCAGAGGATTCTTTCCTCCAAGAGAGAATCCATTTTTTCACTCTTTCCAGAGTTTAGTGGCTACCTACATTCTTTGGCTCATGGTCTCTTCCCTCCATCCTCAAAGCCAGCATTGGCAAATCTAGTCCTTCTCAGACCACGTCACTTGGACTTTCTCTTTTGCCTCCCTCTTCCACTTTCAGGGGTCCTTACAATGAAATTGGGTCCACCTGGATAATTCAGGCTAACCTCTTCATCTTGAGATCCTTTTAATCTTTTTTTTTTTTAAAGATCCTTAATTTTATCACACCTGCTAAGTCTCTTTTTCCATGTAAGATAACATATGTAGTCACAGGTTCCAGAGTTTAAGACCTGGATATTTTGGGGGAGGCTTTTTCCTGCCTACCATGATACCTTTTCCTACGAAAAAAGAAAGACATCTATCTCTTCTTCCCTAGTCCTTGTGCTTTATGAAATACTGAAACTTTATCCAAAGCTCTGCTTTATACTCAGTTCAGTTCAGTTGCTGAGTTGTGTCTGACTCTTTGCGACCCCATGAATCGCAGCACGCCAGGCCTCCCTGTTCATCACCATCTCTCGGAGTTCACTCAGACTCACGTCCATCGAGTCCATGATGCCACCCAGCCATCTCATCCTCGGTCGTCCCCTTCTCCTTCTGCCCCCAGTCCCTCCCAGCATCAGAGTCTTTTCCAATGAGTCAACTCTTCGCATGAGATGGCCAGAGTACTGAAGTTTCAGCTTTAGCATCATTCCTTCCAAAGAAATCTCAGGGTTGATATATTTTGATACTTTTTGATTTCTTAAAGCTTAAAATATGGTAGTTGTCACTCAGGCATATTTTAAAAACAACTATCAATTCCACCATTCAGTGAATAGAAAACTTAGCAAGCATGCATTTTCAAACTTAAAGTGTAAGACTGCTTTTCCTTAAAATACAGAGAATATCATAATCATGTTTATTTCCTTTATGAAATAATGCATTTCACTGTAGAGGCTAAAGAGTGAAAATTAGACTTCGGTGTAACATTTCACATTTTAAAGCTTTTTGCTAAAAAGATAGAAAATCATAAACCAACTGCTTTTCTTCTTCTCTGACTTTGGCTTGATAAAAAGGATGTTTTAGCATTTCAATTTCTAACGTAAACAACAAAGCAGTATTTATCTTTGGTAGAGTTACAAGGTGTTATTAATTGAGGTTTTTGAAGACATGTCTACTCTGTGTGTCATAATTCCTTTGTAAATGCTTATTTCAAATGGGTGTATGTTATACAATTAGAAATATATGCCATAGTGGTGACAGTACCACAGATGGAAATAGAAACTGAAATGGACACCAAGAGTCGAGGTATTAGAGACTTTCTTTTCTCATGTAAGCATGACTGTGTCCAGTGACTTTAGATGGAAAAGTATATTACCAAGGAATTATATTGAGTCCATTTTTCTCAGTAAAATTCCCAGGAAACAATTAATAGCCGTGAGAGATATGATATCAAAATAGTAATTATTAACTCAGAGAATAAGCACAAATTGTTCAATACAAAGCTGATAATGGCTTTTGGTAAAATAAGATACTAAAAAATTTAAATAAAACATTGTATTCTAATTAAAGAATAATACCCTCCAGAAGAAGAATGAGGAACACAGACATCTTGCATTCCTGCTTGCAGCAAGTGCCAAGTCAAATTCTGCTCGTGCAGTTTCTTAAAGACATGAGGGAGAACGGCTAAAACCACAGCAGAAATAGAAAATGCTTTTAATAGTTTCTGTTGTGAACTTTTCACCTCATGGAGAAACTGGACAGAGAGAATTGGATTGCTATGCGGCCACGCTTGCTTCCTCGGTTTGTGTCTGTCTTTCTTCACCCTCCTCCTCTTGGTTCATGGGTCTGCTCTTTGTCCTGGTTTCTTAAACAGAAGCTGAGTGAAGTGCATGTAGCATGGTATATTTTGATAACCGTTACTTCTGGATGAGATGTGTTACAGTAGTCGACAGGAATAGCTTGTTCGATGAGAGGGTTATCTACTATGTATATGGAAAGGCCACATGTAGATTTTGGCTTTTGTCATTAGTTATTTAAGTACCATTTCAACATTTAACCATTATAAGCTAATTAATCAATTTGATCTCATATAGAGTAGATTTGAATTATTATATATAATGTGTCTGATACTATACAACTACTTATGAATTCTTTTTATCTTTGGACTAATATTTATTGTTGATGTCCCGTGAGTCAACATTTTATGATCTGTTTATTGTTTATATAGAGAGTATATTTTCCCCAATACAAAATGAACATTCTTGAATTACTGCTCTCATAGTTGACCTTTTCTGTTAATACATGTCTTTTTGTATCTTCTCCAGGTAGCCCCATCCTAGACATCCTTAAAGCCCTAGTTCACGGTTTGGTTATACTGTGAAGTCTTGCTTCCTCTGCAGCCTATGGTGATGTGTCTTTTCTCTGTGCCCGTGCGGAATACGTCATTGGATTGAGCCTTATGTTTCTAGTTATTTTTTTGTGTTTATGTCTTACATTTCCAACTAATTGCTGAAAGACTCTTAGAGGCAGGGATTGTTTCTTATATATCTTTGTATCTTTGACACTTTTGCCTAATGGGGTACAGGGTTTTTGGTTGTAATTTGTCATAACTCCTAGCTGCAAGTAAAAGAAACCCACCTCACACACTAACTCAAGTAATGAAGAAGGTCTAGGGATAAGTCTGGCTGAATATTTAATCATGCTGGGTTGGGTATCCAGATTTATTCATCCAGAATTTGTCCTCCTGGTTTCCTTTGTTTTGACTTTTCTCTCAGGTTGCGTGCATGTCTGCCACGTTGCTTCAGTCGTGTCTCCCTCTTTGTGATCCTGTGGAGTGTAGCCCGCCATGCCCCTCTGTCATGGGATTGTCCAGGCAAGAGCAACCCACTGGAGTGGGCTGCCATGCCCTCCTCCTGGGGATCTTCCGATCCAGGGGCTGAACCTGCGTCTCCTGTGGCTCCTGCTCTGTAGGTGGGTCTTTACCACTGAGCCACTGGGGGCGCCCTTGCTCTCAGGTTAGAGTTCTCTCAATCGTGTCTTTCGGCTGCGGAGGGAGTGCTTCCCTCTCTCAACAGATTCAGGGAAAGCTTTGGGGCTGATGATTATCAGTTTTCTTGGAAGCTCTTGGGTCATGTGCTTACGTGGCTATGTTAGTGGGATCAGTTGCCCTCTCTCTTTCATAACATTTGCACTGAAATTGGAGAATGGATAGTTCCTTAAAGGAAGAGGTGGGCTTTTGTGCCAGCTGGTGGAAAATGGGTGCTGACAGACAGAAAATGATATTCCCATTAAGGAATTTCAGTCATGTTTCCTGGTTGATCACATAAACTTCTAGGAAATAAGTCAGATTTGTAGAGATTCCAATTTTCACCCTCATCCAAAATATTTTATAATTAGTATTCTCTGAGCCTTTGGCTCTTTTTTGATTTATTACCAAGGTTGAAAGGTTATTACTCTCTTGAGGGTGGATTAATAGCTGTATTTAGGTGCTTTAACCTTTAAATAGGCCCAGGCTGTTCTTTTATGGAAGAGTGAACAGAACAGTAATGAAATCTCTTAGTGTGGATTGTGATAATGATAGCCCAGTGGGTTGGTTAATGATAAAACTAAGCAGCGTTATCAACCAACTAAACTCTGACTCTGTTTTGGACTCTCTCACTGAGAGCTGTGTTGACCTCAGAAGTGTTTATAAAGCATATAAATGGTAAGCTTTGAGGTTGCCATTATTTCAAATATAGTGGTCAGAACATGTACACTAAGAGGTCAATACTTTGGCCACCTGATGTGAAGAATGGACTCATTTGCAAAGACCCTGATGCTGTGAAAGATTGATGGTGGGAAGAGAAGGGGATGACAGAGGATGAGATGGTTGCATGGCATCACTGACTTGATGGACATGAGTTTGAGTAAACTCTGGGAGTTGGTGATGGACAGAGAGGCCTGACTGCTACAGTCCATGGGGCTGCAAAGAGTTGGATATGACTGAATGACTGAACAGAACTGAATTGAAATGGTTAGAACATGTACACCAACTTAGTGTATATGTTCTAAAATTCCTTATTTGTACATTTAGAAGTAACATGAGAGATATTGTAAGTACAAAAACTTAAGTCATATATTAGTCAACTTGCCTGAAACCTAGCCTGTGAAAATCTTAATGAACATTGCAGACAATAAACAGAATATCAGGAAGATTAATTTCCATGAGAAATGGATGCTAGGTAAAACAGATGTGTATTGAAGTGTTCAGTTAGTCTCTGTTTGTTGATCAGTTTAACATCCCTGTAGATCAGAATCAGGTTTGTGTGGATTCTGTATCATTTTTTTCCCCTTCATCCCAGAAACTTTACAACTAGGCAATACAATAATATCTTTGGATAAAAGCCTAGATAATCTTTTATCATTTGAATTTTATTTAGTGTTGAGTATGCCCTCCTTAGGGCTTCACTGGTGGCTCAGGCAGTAAAGAAGCCACCAGCAGTGAAGAAGACCTGGGTTTGATCCCTGGGTTGGGAAGATCCCCCGGAGAAGGGAATGGCAACCCACTCCAGGATTCTTGCTTGGAGAATCCCATGGAGAGAAGAGCCTGGTGGGCTACAGTGCTTGGGGTCACAAAGAGTCAGACACGACTGAGTGACTAGGCTCAGCACACAGCAGCACGCCTTTGTTAACTAGTTAAGCTTGTTTGTTTGTGTGTGGGAAAAGAGCAAATCAAGCATAAATAGTTTAACATGTACTTTAGAAATCAATATTTGAAATCTCTGAGAAAGCTAATATTTATTTTATTTACTTAAAATACTTAAAATATTGTAAATGTTTAAAATATTTATTGAGTAGCGCCTTAATTTTATTTTCAATCTTTACTTTTTAGAACTGGAAAATAAGCAGAAATCTACGGCTGGTACCTCTTCGAATACTAATTTGTTCTTATAAATGTTTTTACCAGCGTAACCCTAACATCTTTGGGATTGCTCAGGTGTAGAGCAGGTAAGAAGCTCATTTAGAGCCTCACATGACTTATCCATCAGCTCTGCACACATAGTCAGATTATGCCCGGCTTGTGATACCCCGCTGTTTGTCAATACATTAAGTAAAGGAAGAAAAGAAAAGTAAAGGACCAATTTAAGCACCACAGTCTACCCTTAGATTGTTTAGACTCTTAAGTGTGCTGAAAAATAAAATAAAAAAATAGAAAAATCAGTGTATGTGGCAATTGAGTGTCATTTTTTTCTGTCATTTTATTTTGATGAGGTCAAGTGTTTATTTTATTGGTATTTTGCAAGTGAAAGAGAATCACTTTTTAGTGCTAGATCAATTATGATTTCAGTTGAGTTCTTATTTTCTAAGAGGCACTAAAATCTTTCTTTTTCTTTCTTCATTAAGGTAACATTGGTTTATAAATTATGTAAGTTTCATATTTCATATATTCAGTGTTATATTTCAGCTTCTGTATACACTACCAGAAGTTTAGTTTCCATTCACTGCCATATGGTTAATCCCCTTTATCCATTTTGCCCTCCCCCAACCCACTTCCCTTCTGGTAATTCTCGGTATCTGTGTGTTTATTTTGCTTGTTTATTTTACATTCCACATATAAGTGAAGTAAAGTAAAGTCACTCAGTCGTGTCCGACTCTGTGACCCCGTGGACTGTAGCCCACTAAGCTCCTCAGTCCATGGGATTCTCTAAGCAAGAATACTGGAGTGGGTTGCCATTTCCTTCTCCAGGGGATCTTCCCGACCCAGGGATTGAACCCAGGTCTCCCACGTTGGAGGCAGATGCTTTAACCTCTGAGCCACCAGGGAAGTCCCTGGTGAAATCATATAATATTCGTCTTTCTCTTATTTCATTTAGCGTAATCCCCTCAAAGTGCTTCCCTGTTGTAGCAAATGGCAATATTGCATCTTATTTTTTTATGACTGAGTAGTATTGTATAATATCCCATATCTGCATCCATTCATCATTCATGAACACTTAGGTTGTTCCCATATCTTTGCTATTTGTAAATAATGCTGCAGTGAACATAAGGGGCATATGTCTTTTCAAATCAGTGTTTTTATATTCTTCAGATAAATATACAGAAGTAGAAGAGCTGGATCATGTAATAGTTCTATTTTTAATTAAAACATTTTTTATTGAAGTATAATTGATTTATAATATTGTTAATTTCAGTTCAGTTCAGTCACTCAGTCATGTCTGACTCTTTGTGACCCCATGGACTGCAGCACGCCAGGCCTCCCTGTCCATCACCAACTCCTGGAGTTTACTCAAACTCATGTACTTTGAGTTGGTGATGCCATCCAACCATCTCATCCTCTGTCGTCCCCTTCTGCCCCCGCCTTTAATCTTTCCCAGCACCAGGGTCTTTTCAGATGAGTCAGTTCTTCACACCAGGTGGCCAAAGTATGGGAGTGTCAGCTGCAGCATCAGTCCCTCCAGTGAACACTCAGGACTGAGTTCCTTTTGAGTGGACTGGGTGGATCTCCGTGCAGTCCGAGGGGCTCTCGAGAGTGTTTGGGCGCCTCCTGTGGAGCTGTGGGCTGGCAGTGGACTGCCGCAGGGGCAGGGGCTCTGGCTGCAGCAGGCTTAGGTGTGGCATAAGCCCTTTCGGCAGAGGTCGCCATTCACCCCACCATAGAGCCGCCAGAACTTACAGAGGAGGGAGATGGGCTCCTGGAGGGCACAAACAGAACCTCATGTGCACCAGGACCCGGAGAAGGGAGCAGTCACCCCACAAGACACTGACCCAGACTTGCCCAGGAGTGTCCGGGAGTCTCCGGTGGAGGCGTGGGTTGGAGGTGGCCTGCTGCAGGGTCGAGGGCACTGAGTGTCGCAGTGCATGCATGGGATCCTTTGAAGGAGGTCGCCATTGTCTTCATCACCTCCATCATAGTTTGGCCCCAGGTAAATAACAGGGAGGGAACACAGCTCCAACCATCAACAGAAAATTAAAGTTTTACTGAGCATGGCCCGAACAAAAACCCAGTTTCCACCACGTCAGTCTCTCCCATCAGGAAGCTTCCATAAGCCTCTTATCCTTATCCATCAGAGGGCAGACAGCCTGAAAAACACAATCTGATCACATGGATCACAGCCTTGAAATGAAACTATGAGGCATGCTGTGTAAGGCCACCCAAGATGGACAGATCATGGTGGAGAGTTCTGACAAAATGCGGTCCACTGGAGAAGCAAATGACAAACCACTTCAGTATTACTGCCTTGAGAACCCCATGAACAGTATGAAAAGCTAAAAAGATAGGACACTGAAGATGAACTCCCCGGGTGGGTAAGTGCCCAATGTGCTACTGGAGATCAATGGAGAAATAACTCTGGAAAGAATGAAGAGATGGAGCCAAAGCAAAAACAACACCCAGTTGTGGATGTGACTGGTGATGGAAGTAAAGTCTGATGCTGTAAGGAGCAATATTGCATAGGAACCTGGAATGTTAGGTCCACGAATCAAGGTAAATTGGAAGTGGTCAAACAGGAGATGGCAAGAGTGAATGTGAACATTTTAGCAATCAGCAAACTAAAATAGGCTAGAATGGGTGAATTTAACTAAGATGACCATTGTATCTACTACTGTGGTCAAGAAACCCTTAGAAGAAATGGAGTAGCCATCATAGTCAACAGAGTCTGAAATGCAGTACTTGGATGCAATCTCAAAACGACAGAATGATCTCTGTTCATTTCCAAGGCGAGCCATTCAGTATCAAAGTCTATGCCCTGACCAGTAGTGCTGAAAAAGCTGAAGTTGAACGGTTCTATGAAGACCTACAAGACTTTCTAGAACTAACACCTAAAAAAAGATGTCCTTTTCATTGTTAGTTTCAGGTGTACAGTAAAGTGAATCTATTATACAAATACATATATCTACTCTTCTTTTAGATTCTTTCCCCCATAAGCCATTACAGAGTAGTGAGTAGAGTTTCTTGTGCTATGCAGGAGGCCCTTGTTAGTTATCTGTTTTATACATATGCCATTTGCAGCAACATGAATGGACCTAGAGAGTCTCATACTGAGTGAAGTAAGTCAGGCAGAGAAAGAGAAATATCACATGATGTCACTTATGCGTGGAAACTAAAACAAGGCTACATGTGTACTTTTAAACACATATATTCTTCAAAACTAAGATAGACTTACAAATGTAAATAGACTTACAAAATGTAAAATAGACTTACAAATGGGCTTCCCTGGTGGCTCAGCGGTTAAAGCGTCTGCCTCCAATGCGGGAGACCCGGGTTCGATCCCTGGGTCGGGAAGATCCCCTGGAGAAGGAAATGGCAGTCCACTCCAGTATTCTTGCCTGGAGAATCCCATGGACGGAGAAGCCTAATAGGTTACAGTCCACGGGGTCGCAAAGAGTCGGACACGACTGAGCAACTTCACCTTCACCTTCACAAATGTAGAAAATAAACTTACGGTTATGGGGTGTAAAGCGTGGGGGGAGCAGATAAATTGGAAGATTGGATCAACACATACATATTTTTAACTTTTTGAGGAACCTCCATACTGTTTTCTGGAGAAGGAAATGGCAGCCCACTCCAGTATTCTTGCCTGGAAAATCCCATGGACGGAGGAGCCTGGTGGGCTACAGTCCATGGGGTTGCAAAGAGTCAGACACGACTGAGCGACTTCACTTCACTTCATACTATTTTCCACAGAGGCCGCACCCATTTACTTTCCCACCACCAGTGTGTGAGGGCTCCCTTTTCTCCACATCCTTGCCAGTGAGTGTTGTTTTTTGCCTTTTCGGTAGTATCCATTCTAATGGGTAGGAGGTGATATCTCATGGTTTTGATTTCCCTAATAATTAATGATGTCGGACGTCTTTTCATATGCCTGTTGGTCTTCTGTATGTTTACTATTTTCCACAGAGGCCGCACCCATTTACTTTCCCACCACCAGTGTGTGAGGGCTCCCTTTTCTCCACATCCTTGCCAGTGAGTGTTGTTTTTTGCCTTTTCGGTAGTATCCATTCTAATGGGTAGGAGGTGATATCTCATGGTTTTGATTTCCCTAATAATTAATGATGTCGGACGTCTTTTCATATGCCTGTTGGTCTTCTGTATGTCTTCCTTGGAAAAATGTCTATGCAGATCCTCTGCCCAATTTTGAATCAGGCTTTTTGTTGTTGCGTTTTATGAGTTCTTTACATATTTTGGATGTAAATACCTTATTTGATACTTGACTTGCAAACATCTTCTCCTGTTGGAGGTTGTCTTTTCTTGGTGTTGATGGTTTCCTTTGCTGTGCAAAAGCATTTTACATTGATGTGGTGGTGGTAAACTTTGCTAAGTCGTGTCCAACTCTTGCGACTTCATGGACTGTAACCTGCCAGGCTCCTCTGTCCATGGGATTCTCCAGGCAAGAATACTGGAAATTTATTTTCATTTTTGTTTCCTTTCCCTGAAGAGACGTATCTAGAAATATATTGCTAAGACCAGTGTCAAAGAGTGTAATGTCTGTGTTTTTTCGAGGAGTTTTATAGTTTCAGGTTTTACATTCAGTTCTTTAAAGCTGAGTTTTGTGTATGATGTGGTCTATTTTCATTCTTTTTGTATGTGGCTGTTCAGTTTTCTCAGTTCCATTTATTGAAGAGACTATCCTTTCTCCATTGTATGTTTTTTGCTCCTTTGTTGTAAATTAACTGTCCATATATGTGTGGATTTATTTCTGAGCTCTCAATTCTGTTTCATTGATCTGTGTATATTTTTCTTTCAATACCGTGATATTTTGATTACTTTAGCTTTGAAGTACAATATGAAATCAGGACAGTGATACCACCGTCTTCTTTTTCCTAAGGATGCTAAAGTCCTCTTGACTAAGGTAAAACTTTCATTCCACTTAGAAATGAGTAAAAGCTGAACACCAGGCTTGGTTACTCCTAACATCACTTTGTTCTTGCTTTTAAAGCTTGTCAATTTTTTTTTTTTTTCCACAAGAAAACCATGGGAAGTAGTGCTGGGATGAGAACTTGACTCCTTTTCTCTGTGGGACAACAGAAAAGTAGGGGGGAAAGTTATGAAAATGTGTCATACAGTTTGCATAGATGAGTAGCTTTTGGAAGTGGTTCTGTCCAACAGCATCCACATCACTTGAAAACTTGTTGGAAGTGCAAATTATCTGTCCCCACCCTGAACCGCTGAATCAGAAACCAGAAAAGTATAGTACAACAATCTGTGATTGAAAGCTCCTCCAGGTGATTTTGATGCACACGCTTATATGAGACCCCAGGGACAGACTAAGATAAATTTGCTGTGGGTTCAGAAAAGCAAGAAATTTAATTATAATTTATTTTTAACCACCACTATTCATGTGACTAATTGGTGGTGGTTCTTATGGAAAGCTGAGTGATTTTTCATCTTACGTATGTTTTATTACCATGTCACCTTCCTAACTAGGCCTTTTTTTAGTTCACTTCAGGACGTGGTCCTTCATGCAGCAGGACTGCCTCTGGCATACCTGAGAAGCTAAATAAATGGAGCTTAACTGAGAGGCTCTCAGTTCGGAAGAATGCAAGAGTCAAGCCCCATTGAGACAGAGTTGTGTCGAGGAAAATTTCTAAAGGCTCCATTAACCAAGAATGCATTTTAAACAACAGCAACAAAAAAAGGTACAAATGAAAGTCATAGGAGCTCACTTAAAATGAGTCGCAGGAATAAAATGTGTACTGAGGGAAAACTACTGAGAAAATTGATTTTGATTAGGGAAATACCTTATGCAACCTATGTTGTTGAAAAGCATGTTTTTTTACCATTTTAATCTCATGACTTCAGCTACAATTTGTGTACCAACCTTGGTTTTGGGGAGAAAATTGTATTCACTCATTTATCTATGTGTTCACTTACTCAGCAAGCATTTCAGGTATTCTTGCAGCTCAGGGAACATGGAGACTGTTGACTGTCTACCTGCACGTTTTTTACCACTCCGCCCCCCGCCACCCCCACCCCCGCCTC
>SJYX01003476.1:308020-341393 GCA_006410675.1 Oreotragus oreotragus
ACTCTCACATCCATACATGACCATACTTGACACATTAGCTTACTTATAAATGGAATTGATTCTTATTCAGTTCAGTTTAGTTCAGTTGCTCAGTCATGTCTGACTCTTTGCAACCCCATGAATCGCAGCAGGCCAGGCCTCCCTATTTATCACCAACTCCCAGAGTTCTCTCAAACTCACGTCCATTCAATTGGTGATACCATCCAGCCATCTCATCCTCTGTCATCCCCTTCTCCTCCTGCCCTTAATCCCTCCCAGTATCAGAGTCTTTTCCAATGAGTCAATTATTCTTATTAGTTGCCTTAAAAATATATCTCACAATATAATTGGAGACCTGGACAAAAAAGCAGGTTTTTAGAATAACTTTAATAGGTCATATCAATGAAGAATGTACAAGGTACAGCAATAGCATGTATAACATTATCATCTCTTCCTAGAGTGGCAATGAGATTGGAAGTCAAGAGGAAATTATACTTAAACTGAATCTTGAAGGGTAATACGAGTTTTCCAGGTAGCTCACAGATGCAGGGCACTGTAGAAAGAAGAAATGCAGTGATAAGAAGAATAAAAGAGGGTAGTTTGTGTAAATACTTGTCAATAATCCCACTTGGTAGGAGTTGTATCTAGAGAGGTTAGCAGAGTCCAGATCATAAAAGTCTTATTCAATAACATGGAAAAAAGTGTTTAGGCTTATTTTCCATGAGGACATTAGTGGATCTTGCGGGATGACAGAGGGTGACAAAGGTTTGTATTATAAAAAAATTACTCTGGCATCAGCTTATATGCTTGACAGAGGCAAGAGACTAGTTAGGAAAGACTAAGTAGGAGAAATCTTGTTCTGTGGTTGGAACAGAGAAAGGCAGGAGTTGCAGCAGTGGGAGAGAAAGAATCCACTGGTTGTAAATGGCATAGCTAAGGTGATCGATGTACTCAGGGATATGAGGGCGAAAAAGAAAAAGCGTGTTTTTGATAGCTTCTAGGTTTCTCAATCAGGTGACTAGATGGGTGACAGTGTGATTTTCTGAGCTAGGGGTTATGTAAACAGGGAGTCAGCTACATTTTGTGTTTGTATTTAATGCATACTGTTTTGTTGTGGTGGTGGAATTTATGGTGGATGGGATCAAAATAAATAATTAATAAGCAGTTTTCATTTTGGGATCGTTATGTGAATGCCCGTGGGATCTCTAGTTGATATACCTCTGAATCTAGAGTTTAGGAGAATATTATTAAGATGTTTGAATTAACCATGATTATCCCATCCAATCCCATGACATCAATCATGCATGGATGGTCCTCTAGAATAAACAGAGGAATCAGAATGGAAGAAACCTTAAAAAACAGTGATATTTAAGTGGATGAGAAGCTAGCAAAGGGGAGTGTGATCCATGAATATCATGGTGCTCTGGGAATCAATGGATAAGAGCTTTAAGAAAGGTATAGTTGACAGGGTAAGTTATATCAATGAAACACAGAGCCCCCAGGACAAAAGGAATAATAGTTAGAAGCCAAAAAAAAAAAAAGTGACAGTCAACAAAAGAGCCCTAGAAAATATTCTTAATGACAAAGTCAATTTTATCAGAACCAAGTCCCTCACAGCTCTTTAGGAACATGGGCAACCTATGGAAAAATCTTGTAAAAATTCTGTCCATGTTTTAACGCACACAAATTGTAGTCCTCCAATAAAAGTTTCTATGATCATATCTCTCACAGTTTCTTTATTTTTAAAGTTTGACTACACTGATTGTTCTAGAAACTGAACATAAATTGTTTAATGTTGGATAATGTTGTTTCAGGCAAGGACCTTCCAGTTCATATTTCATGTTCCTTTAATGCTCCCATGGAATTTAATAAGTGGACTTGGTTTCACGTAGAGCTTTATGAGGCTTCTCTGGTGGCTCAGGTGGTAAAGAATCTGTCCACAGTGCAGGAGACCTGGCTTCATTCTCAGGTTTGGGAAGATCCCCTAGCGAAGGGAATGGCTACCCACTCAAATTTTCTTGCCTGGAGAATTCCATGGACAGAGAAGCCTGGTGAGCTACAGTCCATGGAATCACAAAGAGGCAGATACGACTGAATGACTAACAATTTCCCTTTCCAGTATTCTTGCCTGGAAAATTCCATGGCCAGAGGAGCCTGCCAGGCTGCAGGCTATGGTGTAGGATATGACTGAGCACACACACACACACACACACACACACACACTTCATGTATAAAACATATCACCCTTTTACATGCTCAGGATATATCTTGTTTAGTACTGCATCTCCATTTGCATGTGCCTCTTCCCAAGACCAATTGTCTTCACATGATCATATATTTTTGTAAAATTTCCAAAGATATTTTAACAGAAATTAATTAGACCACTGTCGTTTCCCAATTCACCTTCCCTTGAGTCATGGCTGCAGGTATGTATATTTTTAAATTATGAATGTATGATAACCCATTTACAGGATACTTGGAGAATACAGAACAAAGTTGCATATTGTTCCTATATAAAAGTGATTTCCCTGGTGGCTCAGGGAAAGAGCCACCATTCTTTTCTCAGTAAAGAATCTGTCTGCAATGCCGGAGACCCAGGCTTGATCCCTGAGTCGGGAAGATCCCCTGGAGAAGGGAATGGCAACGCACTCCAGTATTCTTGCCTGGGAAATCCCATGGACAGAGACTGGCAGGCTACATACAGTCCATTAGGTCGACATGACTGGGTGACTGACACTGACTTCACCATATATTACAATTATTTTTTAAGTAGATAAGATTTTTAGTTGGAGTTTAAATATCAAACTCTCAAAAACTAATAGAATGAATAGACAGAAAAGTAGAAGGATATAGACCTGAAAAGCACTATGGACCAATTCAACATAATTAAGATTTGTACAATTTTCACACAACAGCACAGTACAAATTCCATTCAAGTTCCCATACACTATAAACCCGGAGACACTGGAACATATCCAGGGATGTAAAAATGTAAAACAACATGCAAAAATTTCATGGCCTAAAGGTATTGAAATCATACAGAGTCTGTTCTCTTATCACTGTGGAATTATATTAGCAAATGATATCAAAAGATATTTGAAATAAGAGACATATTTTCAAGTGCCATGTGATACTTACCAAGAGAGATCTTTGACATACTTATTGAAAGCCTCAATAAAGTTAAAAGATTGAAAAAATACAGAGGGTGATTGTAGAGTAGAGAGCATTTAAATGAGAAATTAATATCAAAATGAGAAATTAACATAGCAGATACTTAAAATCCCCGTATATTTGGAAATCAAGTGTCCACTTTTAAATGATGGATGTATCTAAAAAGCCATAACAAGGAAAATTAGAAAACATTTGTAATGGAATAAAAATGAAAAGAGAATTTATCAAAATTTGTTGCATGCAGCTGAAGCTGCTCAATGCAAATAAATATAAGGTGGCATCTTGAATAAGGTATAGAAATAAATAATGGCTACTAGCATAAAATTTTGTGAAATTTGAAAAAAAATCAGTACTTTAGTTAATAATATTGTATCACATATTAATTTCTTTTCTTTTTTTTACAGCATGGTATTCCTTTATATTCTCAGAATTGGGTTAGAAGTGTCAAGACTCATCAAAATTTTTTTTTAAAAAGTCGCTAAAATAATAAGGTTTCTAGACTTCTAGGAGTCATACTAGATATCAGAATAAATGGAATTATATGAAAGTTGTGAGTGACCATAAATTAGAAATATAGCATTCTATTCATACTTAGTCAAACAACTAGAACCAAAATGTCATACATTTTTTAGCTAAGCAAAAATTCATGTTTTCTAAAATATATATATTATACATCTATATATATGCTGCTGCTGCTAAGTCACTTCAGTCATGTCCGACTCTGTGCGACCCCATAGATGGCAGTCCACCAGGCTCCTCCGTGCCTGGGATTCTCCAGGCAAGAACACTGAAGTGTATATAAAAGCTTTTCTACTACACATGATAAAGGCTTTAGAAAGAACAACAATAGAAAAAAGAGAGACAGAGATTGGAAAACATAAACTGAATGAAATGGGAGCACTGAATATGAGACATAAAAATGGGAACAAACTAGATAAAAGTAAATGATCATCATCTAGTCCAGTTGTTTTTGAACTTGGCTGCTCATTGGAATTGTGTCAGCTGCAGATATTTTTGTGGTCTGCCACAAAAAATTAACTTGATGAAGGTCAAATAAAGCTCATTGTAAGGCACTGTATAAAGGACATTGTCACGAAACTGGTTAATTCTCAAACAATATTTAAGCGTTTGCATACAAAAACTTGAAATGTTTTGCAATTTTATATTTATCAGCAATTCTACTAGAGCTTTTCTCAGGTTTTAACTTGTTATAAACCTAAAATAAAACATTATAATCTATTAATAGAGAAATAAATTTAAATATGCTTTAGTCTGACTCCTCAGAAATAGGAGCTTGAGACAGAAGGATTATGTACTGCTTTATGGTTAGGGAGTGCACGCGCAGAGGGCAGACGTCAGGTACCAGGAGCTGAGCAGGTTTGTTACATGTCTGGCGGCCCATAAGAGGGGAAAATGGTCTATGGTTGGAGCCTCCTCCTCATGACTGCTGTAATGCACACAATGTTTTTACAGTTGCTTGCCCTACCAATGCCAGGAGGTGTTTGTTATTGGGATGGGGAAATATTTAGCCTTACAGTGCTAACCTGGCTTAGAGATATGAACCTTTGCACCCCCTTTCTCAGCAACAAGATTGCTGCCTCTCACCCTACCTGTGTGAAATTCTAGAGCAGCGTCTGCCACTGACTCTTCTATAACCGCTTTTTATTTGTTTTCACGAGACTTTTAGAAATACATTGTTAGCAAACAAGCGATGCAAGTAGGTTTTTTTTTTTTTTTTAGCTTTTTAAAATTTTTTAAATTTAAATTTATTTATTTTAATTGGAGGCGAATTACTTTACAATATTATATTGGTTTTGCCATACATCAACATGAATCCAAAGAGACACATATGTATAGAACAGTCTTTTGGACTCTGCAAGTAGGTTTTTAAAAATTAAGAAAGGACTAGTAATTGGTAGATTTTTCATATATTTTAATCATAACTGAACTATCCTGTACTGCTTAAAAAAATATTTGATGTAGAGCTAGAGTTTATTTTAAGGAAATTAAATTAGTAAAAGTTAGGCAGTAAAAATGTACTGCTCTGGGAACCAGAGTACCAGGCTCCATAGTGTGAATAATTAACTGGCTAACATTCAGGTAATCTAGATTATAATGCTACCTCCTTCCTCAGATCTTTTTGTAGCTTGTCAAGTCCACTATGTCCAATCAAATGGCTATGATTATATTGTACAAATTTGAGTGGGTTATCAGAACCCAGCTGAACTAGCTGTTTAATGCCAAGGAACAGCCACAAACAAGATTACTTTAATCAATTTATCCTCGTGCATACTTTGGTCACATTTAAATGGCTAGTGTTAATTTAGACATGTCTAGGAAAATTTTTTGTGTGCCTGTAACAATCAAACTAGGCAGGCAGTAGTATCTAAGGAGAATAAAAAGGAACAGTTTTGAATTACTCCTTACTTATTCTTTGAATACATAAAGTTGATTTTTTTTTCATTCTAAGAAATTATAGCTGAATATGTAGGCTGGGGTCCAGCAATGAGACATGCATGGAATCACACACTGGTCGATACACAGTCTTAGGCTAGTGAGCTAGTCAGTCAACCAGGCAACTTTGAATGTGTCCCTTGTGACCCAGTATCAGTCACCTTTCATGTCAGGCTTCTTATCTGTCCATGGTTTTGCTCCTACTTCCGTCACTCTCATGGATGCTAGCGTGTGAATAGAATGAACATGTGAAAAGGATCCTCTAAGTGTGTGTGGAGATGTTTGGCTGTGATGTTATCACCTTTACCAGGAAGACACTCTGAGCTAATGTCTTCTTGTAGACTTCTTGTAGCCAGTGTAAAATGTAGTAGGCCGAAAAGAATGGTTTTAGAATTGGAATGTAAACATGAGCTAATGAGTAAATTTTCTGATCTTTGGGACAATGTTGCTAGTCTCTCCCTGAACAAGTAGAATAAATAAATTGTGGTTCCGTTCATCATTAATAACCCAACAGCTTCTGCTTTGTAATGGGCTGTATCTTGAGGCTAAAGATGGTCCTGTTCCCCTGCATCCACAGGGCTGGCCTTTGCGGTTCTGTCATCCGTGCACCCGCTGTTTGGCTTGTACGGGTCTCTGTTTCCTGCCATCATTTACGCCATATTTGGAATGGGGCGTCATGTTGCCACAGGTAATAATTTCTGCCTATTCTTATGCTTCCCATGTTACTAATGAAAGGGACTCAGAGTGATCATTTGTTAATGATAACATTTCCAACGCAATTCTCACTTTACTATTGAAAATATTAGGGCAAATATTATCAGCAAATAATATCAGTAATGTGGATGTGAGTGTTGGACTATAAAGAAAGCTGAGTGCCGAAGAATTGATGCTTTTGAACTGTGGTGTTGGAGAAGACTCTTGAGAGTCCCTTGGACTGCAAGGAGATCCAACCAGTTCATCCTAAAGGAAATCAGTCCTGAATATTCATTGGAAGGACTGATGCTGAAGCTGAAACTCCAATACTTTGGCCACCTGATGTGAAGAGCTGACTCATTGGAAAAGACCCTGATGTTGGGAAAGATTGAGGGCGGGAGAAGTGGACGACAGAGGATGAGATGGTTGGATGGCATCATGGACTCGATGGTCATGAGTTTGGGTAAGCTCCAGCAGTTGATGATGAACAGGGAGGCCTGGCGTGCTGCAGTCCAAAGGGGTCGCAAAGAGCTGGACACGCCTGAGCGACTGAACTGAACTGAATATCAGTAAATATTAGGATAAGATATTTAACTTTTTGTGTACAATACATACTGTGACTTATTGCTATATTCTTATGTAACCAAGGTTATTGTTAAAGATTCCGTTCATTTTTAAGTTGTAAGAGAAGGGCAATGTTCTCAATTTACAGTGAAATGAAAATAAGCACACTGAGGAAAAGAACAGACTGTATAAAACTTAGTCACTCAAATGTTAAAAATTGTTTTCCACACATTTATATGGGATTAGGGCTTCCCTGGTGGCACGGTGGCTAAGAATCCACCTGCCGATGTAGAGGACGTGGGTTCAACCCCTGTTCTGGGAAGATTCCACGTGCACTGCAACCCCTGAGCCTGCACTCTAGAGCCGTGAGCCAGAACTCCTGAAGTCTGCGAGCCTACAGCCTCCACAGCAAGAGAGAAGCCACTGCAGTGAGAAGCCCACACACGGCAATGAAGACAGCCGCCACTTGCCACAACTAGAGAGCTCCTGCGCAAAGCAATGAAGACCCAGTGCAGCAAAAAAAAACAACAACCCCAAAACGGGTTCTACAACCTTTTCGGTTTCTTCCAAGCTAGATTCTACATGCCCTCTCATTAGTATACCTCTTGTCTTGCCTAACATTGCATTATCAAGTGAAATGTGAATCACAAGTGATCTGATAATAGAGTGAAAGTGAAAGTGAAGTCGCTCAATTGTGTCTGACTCTTTGTGACCCGTGGACTATAGCCCACCAAGCTGCTCTGTCCATGGGATTCTCCAGGCAAGAATACTGGAGTGGGTTGCCATTTCCTTTCCAAATAATAGAGTAGGCTAATTAAAAACAAAGACTTGGAAGTTAGATAGATCTGGGTGTGTGTCACATTTGTTCTTTGCTATCTGTATGAACTTGGGCAAAGTTTTAAAGATCTATTTGCTGCTTTCTTGATAGTAAAATGCCAAAAAAAAATCATGATTGTAGTGAGCATTAGATGAGATAATTGATGGGCAAGTATCTAGTTTGTTACTTGCTACATAAAAATTAATAAAAGCTGTAACCATTACAGAAAAGTCGCTCAGTCGTGTCCAAATCTTTGTGACCCCATGGACAGTAGCCTACCAGGCTACTTCATCCATGGTATTTTCCAGGCAAGAATACTAGAGTGGGTTGCCATTTCCTTCTCCAATGCATGAAAGTGAAAATGAAGTCGACCAGTCCTCTCTGACTGTTTGCAACCCCATGGACTGTATCCATGGAATTCTCCAGGCCAGAATACTGGAGTGGGCAGCTTTTCCCTTTTCCAGGAGATCTTCCCAACTCAGGAATTGAACTGGGGTCACCTGCACTGCAGGCGGTTCTTTACCAACTGAGCTATGAGGGAAGCCCAGATTACAAATGAGATGTGGCTAAATCTGAAGCCCAAGCTTTTCCTCTTTTCAACTAGCTGCTCAAGGATGCAGTTTCCTTTTGTGCTGATATAAAGGGAAAGAAGCTGCATAATGATTTAGAAGTTCGTGAAGCCTGTTATATTCAAATTTTCCCACTCTCTAATTTCCTAACAATTTATTTTCATTCTTCAAAACAGTTAACTATGTCACTAGCACGAAAAAGCAGATTCTTGTAGAGCTGACCTTGAAACATTGCCTCTGTTAAACAAAGGATTCATGAACGAGGTAAAAAAGTTTCCCAATAGACCATAATTACTTTACAAAGGCTAGACTACTTAACTTGATATACGTAAGTATGCGTTTACATAAACCACTTTATTTCCTAAGAAATCATTATAGACGTTATACCGGTGGCATTGCTGTGAAGCTGCCATTTATATAACATTTTGTATTTAACAGATATTGTTAACAGCTAACAGTTAACAAATATTATTAACAGGAATCTTGTAGTCTACTAGGTTAATAATATACATTTCAAAATGCATATAATTTAAGACTTTCCTCTAGACACCGTGCAACACAATAAATGCTTGAGGCATTTTATTTCTGCATCCGTATCAATACTTCTCCAAAGGACAAAGTCAGCTGGACCTTCTCATTTCTCTGTTTATCCTAAGAGATTTAGAATTCTCTAGAATAATATTAAAAGGTTAACACTGTGTATCTATTTATACTCAAGAAATATACTGATTATTTTCTGCTTTCCTATGGTCTTAAATTTAGGAACCAAGTGAATCTCACCTAAATTTCCTAAAAATATTTAGTATAGAGAACATATTTTTCTTTTCAATAATTTTGCTATACTTTAGTAAGGAAGTGTGTGACACTTCCTACTTCCATTTTACTATTAAAAGACTGATGTTGCTTTCATAAAGAGCAATCACTTTATCTGGGATTTTAACTCCAATTCAGGTAGTCAGAATGCAATAATGAGTTAGGAAATTCAATAATAAATTATGCTTGAGGTATGTTTAAAAGCAAATAACTTAAAAGCCAGACTATAAAGATACCAAATGTACTGTTTTTTTAACAATGTGGTTTTTTTCTTATTTTAATTTAAAATACATATATATTTTATAAAGGATTAAATCATTGATTACTTCTTGTGACTTGCAAAGAAAATCTCTTCGAATAAAGAGGAAAAGAACAGAAACTTGGGTATAAATCCAGTGGAAGCAAAATAGCTTGATAGGGATTGCATTGAATCTGTAGATTGCTTTGGGTAATATATTCATTTTCACTATATTGATTCTTCCAATCCATGAACATGGTATATTTCTCCATCTATTAGTGTCCTCTTTGATTTCTTTCATTAGTGTTTTATAGTTTTCTATATATAAGTCTTTAGTTTCTTTAGGTAGATATATTCCTAAGTATTTTATTCTTTTCGTTGCAATGGTGAATGGAATTGTTTCCTTAATTTCGTTTTCTACTTTCTCATTATTAGTGTATAGGAATGCAAGGGAAAATATTTTTAAAGAGAATAATCTGTTCAGAAACTTAGAGAAAAGATTAGGGAGATCGTCGAAGGTAGTCGTTAGAAGAAAAGTAAGCAAATGTTTATTTACCAAATGGGGTAGGACTTGTGATGGATGGTTTTTACATATGAAATCTCATTTAGTCTCTACCCAAATTTTATAACTAGATATTTATCATCATTTTACCACTAAGGAAGCTGAATGAGGTTAGATCAGTTGACCAGGAATTTGAACTTAGTTAGGTCTGTCCAGTCCTGAGGCCCTGCTACCCACGGTACTCTAAAGCGACTAGATGGGTTTAGTGGTTGTGACTCGGACAGTAAAGATTCTGCCTGCCGTGTGGTAGACCTGGGTTGGATCCCTGGATTGGGAAGATGCCCGGGAGAAGGGAATAGCTACCCACTCCAGTATTCTTGCCTGGAGAATTCCATGGACAGAGGAGCCTGGCAGGCTACAGTCTGTGGGATCACAGAGAGTTGGACATGACTGAGCTAGTAACACATTCCCTCACTTTCAAAGTTACCACTTGTAGGCTTAAAGCCTGCTGCTGCTGCTGCTGCTGCTGCTGCTGCTGCTACTGCTGCTGCTAAGTTGCTTCAGTCATGTCCGACTCTGTGTGACCCCATAGATGGCAGCCCACCAGGTTCTCCCATCCCTGGGATTCTCTAGGCAAGAACAGTGGAGTGGGTTGCCATTTCCTTCTCCAATGCATGAAAGTGAAAAGTGAAAGTGAAGTTGCTCAGTCGTGTCCGACTCTTAGCGACCCCATGGACTGCAGCCTACCAGGCTCCTCCATCCATGGGATTCTCCCTAGACAAGATGTAAAGGTGACAAAGCGAGGGAAGGAGCAGAGAAGTGGGGAGGAGATCAAGATGAAGCCAGACCAATAAGAGAGAGAAGGTCAAGTGTCATTCAGAGCACCCTCATAGAGTCACCTCAGCATCCTTGACTGTCATCAGCTGTCTCAGAAACAGCAAAGTAGCAGCCTTTGAAAAGAGGCAGTACTTCCATAACCATGTTGGCACAGTGTATCCTGTACCCTTTCTGGGAATCTCTCTCTCTAGAGACACATCTTGGGATGTGACTTTTTAGATGGCCTTTTCCTCTTACCGTTCAAGTCCTTCTCTTCTTCCAGATCCTAGGAAAGGTAAGCCTAAACTTAAAAATTAACCCTAGATCGTCTTGTTCTCAGTTCTCTAGTCACTTGTTCAGTGGCTTTCGTAAAAGTCATTTTGCTCTATGTCCTAGCCTTAAAGGCCAAAAGACACATTCTTTACTCTCAGGACTATCAAACTTTGAGGAATTTTATTGTAACATATTTGGAAAAAATGTCTTATCAAGAACAGATTCTATGGCAGATATTCTTTATTTGGTATTGCCTATCCTTGATGACAGAACCTTGTCTCTAATCATTATATATATTTGTTCTTTGATGTGTTCTTAATTTAATAATTTATGATGAGAACAGTGATTGTGACAGTTGATAGTTATTGATGATTTATTGAGAATGACTTAGCTTCGTGAGAGAACTATATTCAGTTTTCTTCCATTTTTATGTACCATCAACTCAATGGAACACTTAATATTGTATAATAGAGATTTTTGATTTTAATCTCATTATGAATTATTTTTTTAGGTGCCATATGTTGTGATATGTGGCATATATATAAATATGTGTGTGTGTGTGTGTTCCTAAGTCATGTCCAACTCTTCTGACCCCATGGACTCTAGCCCACCAGGCTCCTCTGACCATGGGATTTTTCAGGCAAGAATACTGGAATGGCCTGCCATTTCCTTCTCCAGGTGATTTCACTTAAGTCTCATCACAACCCCATTGGGTGCTAAGTCACTTCAGTCGTGTCTGACTCTGTGCAACCCCATAGACGGCAGCCCACCAGGCTCCCCTGTCCCTGGGATTCTCCAGGCAAGAACACTGGAGTGGGTTGCCATTTCCTTCTCCAATGCATGAAAGTGAAAAGTGAAAGTGAAGTCGCTCAGTCGTGTCCGACTCTTAGCGACCCCATGGACTGCAGCCTACCAGGCTCCTCCATCCATGGGATTCTCCCTAGACAAGATGTAAAGGTGACAAAGCGAGGGAAGGAGCAGAGAAGTGGGGAGGAGATCAAGATGAAGCCAGACCAATAAGAGAGAGAAGGTCAAGTGTCATTCAGAGCACCCTCATAGAGTCACCTCAGCATCCTTGACTGTCATCAGCTGTCTCAGAAACAGCAAAGTAGCAGCCTTTGAAAAGAGGCAGTACTTCCATAACCATGTTGGCACAGTGTATCCTGTACCCTTTCTGGGAATCTCTCTCTCTAGAGACACATCTTGGGATGTGACTTTTTAGATGGCCTTTTCCTCTTACCGTTCAAGTCCTTCTCTTCTTCCAGATCCTAGGAAAGGTAAGCCTAAACTTAAAAATTAACCCTAGATCGTCTTGTTCTCAGTTCTCTAGTCACTTGTTCAGTGGCTTTCGTAAAAGTCATTTTGCTCTATGTCCTAGCCTTAAAGGCCAAAAGACACATTCTTTACTCTCAGGACTATCAAACTTTGAGGAATTTTATTGTAACATATTTGGAAAAAATGTCTTATCAAGAACAGATTCTATGGCAGATATTCTTTATTTGGTATTGCCTATCCTTGATGACAGAACCTTGTCTCTAATCATTATATATATTTGTTCTTTGATGTGTTCTTAATTTAATAATTTATGATGAGAACAGTGATTGTGACAGTTGATAGTTATTGATGATTTATTGAGAATGACTTAGCTTCGTGAGAGAACTATATTCAGTTTTCTTCCATTTTTATGTACCATCAACTCAATGGAACACTTAATATTGTATAATAGAGCATTTTGATTTTAATCTCATTATGAATTATTTTTTTAGGTGCCATATGTTGTGATATGTGGCATATATATAAATATGTGTGTGTGTGTGTGTTCCTAAGTCATGTCCAACTCTTCTGACCCCATGGACTCTAGCCCACCAGGCTCCTCTGACCATGGGATTTTTCAGGCAAGAATACTGGAATGGGCTGCCATTTCCTTCTCCAGGTGATTTCACTTAAGTCTCATCACAACCCCATTGGGTGCTAAGTCACTTCAGTTGTGTCTGACTCTGTGCAACCCCATAGATGGCAGCCCACCAGGCTCCCCTGTCCCTGGGATTCTCCAGGCAAGAACACTGGAGTGGGTTGCCATTTCCTTCTCCAATGCATGAAAGTGAAAAGTGAAAGTGAAGTCGCTCAGTTGTGTCCAACCCTCAGCGACCCCATGGACTGCAACCTTCCAGGCTCCGCCATCCATAGAATTTTCCAGGCAAGAGTACTGGAGTGGGGTGCCATTGCCTTCTCCGCCCATTGGGTGAGGGATGCTTTTTATGTTTAGATAAAGAGATTGAGATTCAGTGTGCTGGGATTTAAGGTGAGGTGTATTGGAGGCTACCATCATAATACTATTCTGAGTCACAGCACATACTGCCTTCTCCTGTGAAACCAAGAGACTGCTTGTGTTGGGTTTTTACTGAGACCTGTCTCTGTTTGAATTGGCTCTCTTGCTCTATGAGGCTGCATGCCATTTGTTGAGAGGTCTACACCTTATGATGTAGACTCTTTTCCACAAAGTGTCAGTTATGATCTGCGGCAAACTAAGGTCTTTAGGTAGTGAGCTGGAATGTTTGCACAATGCTGCAATCTGTTTCTTTAATCCCAAATTGCTGCACCCTCTCTGTGGGAACTGGCATCTGCCTGCTGGTGTGGCCGCATTCTCAGACACACAGTGCCAAGATAAGAGCATCAGAGCTCTTGGCAGAAAGAGAGAAACACGCTGAAAATGATCCTGCATTTCTGTGAGGCCAGGACAATTCTTGGGAAATGCCTTTGAACCATATCTAGGTGTGGTAGACGGGAATGGTATATTTAACCATTTCATGGGCCACAGCATGTTGTTGTTTCTGTGCCCTGAATAGAAAGATTCATCCTGGCCTGGAAGGTCTGGGATGGAGCTATATTGAATATGGAATTTGAGCCAAACAAGGAAAGACAAGAGTAGATTGTCTAAGTAGATTGGAGGAGCAAGCATTTCAGCAATGAGTCTCAGATTCAGCAAAGGGTCCTGTTTTCCATATGAGCTTATTGAGGTGTTTATCGTCTCTTTCATATTCTTCTCAAACTCTAGAATGTAGGCATTATTACCCTCATTGAAAAAAAAAAAAGCAGAGACATTACTTTGCCAACAATGATCCATATAGTCAAAGCTATGGTTTTTCCAGTAGTCATGTATGGATGTGAGAGTTGGACCATTGAGAAGGCTGAGTGCTGAAGAATAGATGCTTTTGAACTGTGGTGTTGGAGAAGAGTCTTGAGAGTCCCTTCTACTGCAAGGAGATCCAACCAGCCCATCCTAAAGGAAATCAACCCTGAAGTACTGATGCTGAAGCTGAAGCTCCACTACTTTGGCCACCTGATGCAAAGAGCCAACTCATTAGGAAAGACCCTGATGCTGGGAAAGATTGAAGGCAGGAGCAGAAGGGGACGACAGAGGATGAGCTGGTTGGATGGCATCACTGACTCAACGGACATGAGTTTGAGTTGACTCTGGGAGATGGTTGAGGACAGTGAAGCCTGGCGTGCTGCAGTCCACGGGGTCACAAAGAGTTGGACACAATGAGCAACTGAGCAAGAGCAAGAGCAACACCCTCACTTTATGGATGAGGCAGTTTAGACTCAGAGTAATGTGCTTTATGTTGCCATAGTGATAAATGGAGGAGCTGGATTCAAGTCCATACCAAGTCCATACTAGGATCTTTATCCCTGTCCTGCATTCTCTATATAGATCTTCAGAGAGGTGGGAAAACATATGGCCTAGGAGGGAATAGCAAGTAGATGCTGTGTCTGTATGTGCAAGAAATATGTGTATATAAAGGGGAGTTTTGGTTTATTCCATAGAGTGAAGGGTAGAGTAGTGGGGATGTAGAGGAGAGTGCTTACCTCACTTTATGGATGAGGCAGTTTAGACTCAGAGTAATGTGCTTTATGTTGCCATAGTGATAAATGGAGGAGCTGGATTCAAGTCCATACCAAGTCCATACTAGGATCTTTATCCCTGTCCTGCATTCTCTATATAGATCTTCAGAGAGGTGGGAAAACATATGGCCTAGGAGGGAATAGCAAGTAGATGCTGTGTCTGTATGTGCAAGAAATATGTGTATATAAAGGGGAGTTTTGGTTTATTCCATAGAGTGAAGGGTAGAGTAGTGGGGATGTAGAGGAGAGTGCTTCTAATAGATCTGTTTTGGTTTTACAAGATAGATTCACCTTTAATGGTGGAATACAATAATGTTTATTCAGTCTGATACTAACAGAGGATTCTTTTCCCTGTTTTAGGCACTTTTGCCTTGACATCCTTAATATCAGCTAATGCAGTGGAACGGCTTGTCCCTCTGAGCAGTCAGAACCTCACCACACACAGTAACACAAGTGTACTGGGATTATCTGACTTTGAGATGCAAAGGATAAGTGTTGCTGCAGCTGTTTCCTTTCTGGGCGGTGTGATTCAGGTAAGTATACCGAAACTTGTGAGTAAAGAAAGGGAGAGAGTGGCCAAGAAAAGAAAATTGATGCTTTATTAAATTAAACTTTTCTTCTCAATTGAATTTTTCTTCCAGTTTTATTGAGATAATTGGCTACAACACTGTATAAACTTAAGGTGTACAGCATAATTATTTGATATACATACATCATGAAATTTAAGTTTAATGAACATCCATCTCCCTGGTAGCTCAGTTGGTAAAGAATTCACCTGCAATGTGGGAGACTTGGGTTCAATCCCTGGCTTGGGAAGATCCCCTGGAGAAGGGAAAGGCTACCCACTCCAGTATTCTGGTCTGGAGAATTCCATGGATTGTATAGTCACTGGGGTCACTTACAGCAATGAGGTGTTAATTTCAGNTTGGGTTCAATCCCTGGCTTGGGAAGATCCCCTGGAGAAGGGAAAGGCTACCCACTCCAGTATTCTGGTCTGGAGAATTCCATGGATTGTACAGTCACTGGGGTCACTTACAGCAATGAGGTGTTAATTTCAGAGTAAGGTGGAACCATTTAAAATGTCAGTATCAGTTAGTATTTTTGCTGGGGAAACAAGCACTCAGTAAAAATTATGGCAGTTTAAAAACCAAAACAATTTTTCTTTTCTCTGTAGCTTTTATTGTCCTCTACAATAGGCACTTGGCCTTTTTTCCTTTTTCAGAGAACTTAAAGGGGTCTGGGATTACCTTTGGAAAATTTCCCAAGCTTTACTTTTCTGAAGCAACCACTGGACAAGATTTCTGCCCCAGAGGATATGGGAATATACAGCTCCTTTGACAGTTACACAGGCATGGGATGACATAGCTGGGGGTATTTAGTGACATCGCCTTTTATTATTGTACTAGTACATTCTGGAAACACACGGTCTTACATCTTACAGGATGATAAGAAGAACTGCAGACCCAAATAAGAGATTCTCCACTTACTTTTGATTTTGTACTAGACATTTTTTTGTATCTTTTAAATAAAGGGATCATTAGTATAGAAAGGATTTAAGATGTTAACTTTAAGATGTTAAGTTTAACCTGCCTATTCAACAGATCATTCTTAACTCCTTCCAGAAAATCAATTTTATTCTATTATAATGCCAGGGGAGGACAAGCTAAAGTTCCTTTTAATGATGTTTCACTGTTTCATAACCATTACAGACAAGAAGCCATTACTGTTTACATCTTTCCAGCTGTGCTTCCACCTAGTAAAGCAAAGCCGCAATTCACTTAATAACATTAGAATTAAAAAAAAAAAAGAATTAAAATCCTTAAAATTATAAATTGAAAATTCATCACATTAAAAATAGTAATTATATTTATTACCCTACTATGTGCTAAGCTCTGTTTTAAGCTTACTGCATGTATTCATGTATTCAACCTCTGTCAGTATTTTATGAAATAAATATTCTTCTTCCCATTATACTGATGAAGATATTGAAAAGTAAGGCAACTTATTTAGAATCTCATAATTAGGAATTGGCAGGGTAGGAGCTGAATTCAAAAATACAGTTTCTTAAGTGCTATGCTGCAGAGCTTTTTAAACTAATACAGTGAAAGGAAGCAAGGGTACTCAGCTCACCTTTTCAAGCCAAACACCATGCAAGTGTCTCCCACACTTTATCTCCTTGGCAATAGCAGCAGGCGTGTTTTAGGCATGATTTGTCTGGTGGGGCAATGTCCTTGGTTATATAACTGTGTGTCTGCCGTTCTTGAGACCTTCAGGGTCTTTCTCATACTGCTTATATGGCACCGCTTGTATGTCTTTCAAGGCTCAACTCAAAGATAATCATCTCAGAGAAATATTCATTGACATCTCTGGACTTCCTCTAAAAGACTTTGGACGTGACTTACATGTTAGGACTTCTAATTCTACCAGAAAATATTTTCCAGGTATTTGCCTCTCTATCTGGACTTAGTCTCTAGAACTGTTGAACTCTATAATTCTAAGAACTGGTACAGAATAAATGTGAGCTGAATCACTCGAATAAGAATAAAGTCAATAAAATGTTCGTCAAATTATCGTGTCAAATAAGCAAAATTAAATTGAGAATTTATTTTTGTGTCTTCTAATTTATCATTTTCTCTCTCCATCCCCCCCCCACCAGAAGATAAGGAATGGGTATATATCTGTTTAAATTGTAACACAATTCTTAATGAAAAAGGAGTAAAAAAAAAGTATTATAATTTTTTAGTTTGGTCGTCGATTTTGTCAGATCCATCTAGCTAAAAGGTGAAGACTTTTTCAGTGAAATCTCCCACCTCTTCTCACAACTATTCCCCAGCCAACGCCTGAAGAAAAAGAAAAATACAACCCCTCCCACAACTCCCCCACCCTCTGTGTCTTTTAATAATATCATGCTCCAGTCACCGCATTTGAAAGCTTTGTTGTCTCCTTCAGCTAGAGCAGAATCCCATCCCTATGGAGCGCACGCGTAGTCACCAAGCTGTGTGTGGCTCTTTGGACTGCAGCCTGCCAGGCTCCTCAGTCCGTGGGATATTTCAGGCAAGAATCCTGGAATGGGTTGCCACTTCCTACTCTAGCGACTATGCCTGATCCAAGGATCGGGCCTGCATCTCCTGCATTGCAGGCAGATTCTTTAACCGCTGAGCCATCAGGGAAGCCCAGTGGAAGGGCAGAATGGAAGGCCAAAGAGTCAAATTGTTGTCCGTCCCTTGCAGTTCTGATTCTCACTGCCTCTTACATTAGAGGCTATTTTCTTTTCTACAAAAGTCTGAGAACTGAAAAGATTATGGTGCTGCCTTCAACCATGCAATTCCAAATAAAAATAATTCTTAAGCAGTGAATTTCTAATCTCAGTTCAATTCAGTCACTCAGTCGTGTCCGACTCTTTGCAACCCCATGAATTGCAGCACGCCAGGCCTCCCTGTTCATCACCATCTCCCGGAGTTCACTCAGACTCATGTCCATCGAGTCGGTGATGCCTTCCAGCCATCTATTTCTCTGTCGTCCCCTTCTCCTCCTGCCCCCAATCCCTCCCAGCATCAGAGTCTTTTCCAGTGAGTCAACTCTTCACGTGAGGTGGCCAAAGTATTGGAGTTTCAGCTTTAGCATTATTCCTTCCAAAGAAATCCCAGGGTTGATCTCCTTCAGAATGGACTGATTGGATCTCCTTGCAGTCCCAGGGACTCTCAAGAGTCTTCTCCAACACCACAGTTCAAAAGCATCATTTCTTTGGTGCTCAGCTTTCTTCACAGTCCAACTCTCACATCCATACATGACCACTGAAAAAACCATAGCCTTGACTAGATGGACCTTTGTTGGCAAAGTAATGTCTCTGCTTTTCAATATGCTATCTAGGTTGGTCATAAGTTTTCTTCCAAGGAGTAAGCATCTTCTAATTTCATGGCTGCAATCACCATCTGCAGTGATTTTGGAGCCCCCCAAAATAAAGTCTGACACTGTTTCCACTGTTTCCCCATCTATTTCCCATGAAGAGAATTTCTAATCTATTCTGTAAAAAAAAAAAAAAAAAAGAATTGTGCTGGTTTCCTAAACATAAGTTCACCTACTGAATGATCCACTTTTTCTCAGGTCTGTTATCCATTCCTGCTATGTCCAATGTAGGTGTTTTTGTCTCTTTTTCTCTTGCCACTCCTCTCAGGAGGAGAAGGGGGTGACCGAGGACAGGATGGTTGGCTGGCACCATTGACTCCGTGGCCATGAGTGTGAGCAAGCTCCGGGAGATGGTGAGGACAGGGAAGCCTGGCGTGCTGCCGTCCGTGAGGCCACAAAGAGTCAGCCCTGAGCGAGTGTCTGAACAGCAGCAGCAAGAACTGCTCTCACACGAACCTTTTAAACAGCCAGTGGTTTCACATGGTGTCATCAGACTGACACTGCCAAAGCACGGCTTGATTTCTCAGCCAGCGAGCAAGGTTGTTGTCACTGCCCAGTCCTTCCAGTGAGTATTCAGGGATGATCTCCCTTAGGAAAGCGTGCAGCATACTTGTTTGCAAAGTTAGGTGTTTAATAAAAACGTGGAAGAGTGATGTCACTCACACTTGGGAGACTCTTATTTGCACTACGTTTTGCTGCTATGGTTCGGTCACTCAGTCATGTCCGACTCGTGGCAGCCCCGTGGACTGCAGCATGCCACGCTTCCCCGCCCTTCATTACCTGCCAGAGTTTGCTCAAACACGTCTCCATTGAGTCGGTGATGCCATCCAACCATCTCATCCTCTGTTGCCCCCTTCTCCTCCTGCCTTCTGTCTTTCCCAGCATCAGGGAAAGCATCACTGTTTTTAAAGTGCCTTATGCTCTGACTTCGAAATGGCTCGCTTTCATGTTATTACCACTTTTGGCTAGGTGTGCGTCTTCTAAACTAACAATGCTGGGTCTTGCATACATAGTGTATGCTATCCTGCTTTATGTGCGAACTCTTCTCTCTTTCTGGAATGCTTTCTAATAGCCTCTTTCCTCTTGGATTCCTTAAAGGCCAAGATACAATTATATTCCTGTCGAGCAGTATTGCATTCTCCTTCTGAAAAACTAGTGGCACATTTTCTATTCCTCTCTTTTATCTGTGTGCAGGTTTGTCTTGGTGTGGTTATCTGCACACATCATGTCTCTGAAACCCAGCTGCCTGGAGCTTCTCCTAGAGTCCCTCTTTTCCCCTGTCCCTAAGTATGTGGAACTTGGGAACTCATATTGAACAATGCATGCATGTTGGAGAAATACAGACTTACTTGAGGTTTCTGTGAGAGAAGTAGAGGAGGTTTTCTTCTCTTTTTCTTTTTTTAACAAATTTCGTGAATTAGAATTTTTTTTTTAAGTTGCAAAGATAGTACACAGTTGCCACGTATCCTGCCCACCCACAATTTCCCCTATTACTGATATCTACATTAGTCACAAGTGAACGTCGAGAGATGGTGATGAACAGGGAGGCCTGGCGTGCTGCGATTCATGGGGTCGCAAAGTCGGACATGACTGAGCGACTGAACTGAACTGAATGTATCAGATTATATACACTGCTTTTAAGCAAAGTTCCTATATTGTAATCAGATTTCCTTAGATTTTACCTGATGTCGCTTTCCACTCCAGGATCCCAGCTGGCATACCCCCTTGCATGTAACTGTCCCGTGTCCTGGTAGGGTCCGCTTAACTGTTAAAATGTCTGAGACTTTTCTTGTTTGTGATGATCTGGACAGTTTTGAGGACTATTGGTCAATAGTCTCTAGAATGTTCCTTATTTGGGACAATTTGTCTGATGTTTTTCTCATGATTAAATTGGGGTTGTAGGTTTTGGAGAGGAAGAGGAGAGAAAGAGAGAGTGATATTCTCATCACATCTTATTAAGAGTACAGACTCTCAACTTAACTTACCACTCTTAAGGTTAACCTGGATCACCAGGCTGGACTAGTGTTAGTTTGTCAGATTTCTTCAAATTACTCTATTTTCCACTTTTCCAAACTGCAGTTTTTGGAAAGAAGTCCATATGCACAGCCTACTCTTAAGATATGGGAGTTATGTTAAAGAAAAGTTAAGATACACAGTGAGGAGTATCTACATAAATTACTGGAATTCTTCTGAACAGGAAGAATTTTAAAACGTAATCAATCATTTATACCAGTATGGACTCAAGGTTATTTATTTTATCCTTTGGGCTATAGTTCAGTACTGCTTTATTTTATGTTGTTCTTCACATTGTGCTGGCTTTGAGCATGGGGAGCTTTTTTCAGTTGGCTTTTATGTCCTTCCTTGATGTGTTCTCATGTATTTATTTATCTGTTAGTTATTTTTGGAACTTTTTTTACTTTCTGGCACTACAAGGTGATCCATGCTCATAGTATATATTTCCTACCCTAGTCATAGAATCAGTCATTTTTCAAAGGAGATCTGATTTCTTTTATTGGAGAATGCTATTTGAAATTAAGATTTATGTGCTAGGTGTGTTCTTTGCCACAGAGGTGTTGTTACTTCTAAGCTGACACAAGCAAGGAAATACATATGTATCAACCAATAGGCTTCCTTGGTGGCTCAGATGGCAAAGAATCTGCCTGTAATTCAGGAGACCTGGGCTCAATCCCTGGGTCAGGAAGATCCCCTGGAGAAGGGAATGGGTACCCACTGCTGTATTCTTGCCTGAAGAATTCCATGGATAGAGGGGCTGGGGGGCTACAATCCATAGGGTTATAAAGAGTCAGACATGACTGAGTGACTAACACTTTCACTTCATGTCAACCTATGTATGTAAACATATCTCTCTAATTTCTAAATATATCCATCTATATCTGTGTTAAACATGATTTCCATCTATATCTGTGTTAAACATGATTTCCTACTAATGTCTGCAATTCTTATCCCTTCCATACTGATCATTCTAACCTTCTCCCCTTGCTTGCTATAGATTTCTTCAATAGTGAGAAATCTGGCTCCCACCATCTACTATCCATTTACTTCATTTTTCAGTCCCAGTGTATACTTATAGTGGTTTCAGAATTATTAACCTCTACACCCACTGGAATTAACTTTATCTACTCAAGGACAGTATCTTTATTACCTTTGGTTTTACATGTTTTGGGCTTTCCTGGTGGCTCAGCTGGTGAAGAATCCGCCTGCAATGTGGGAGACCTGGCTTCGATCCCTGGGTTGAGAATACCCCCTTCAGAAGGGAACAGCTACCCACTCCAGTATTCTGGCCTGGAGAATTCCATGGACTGTATAGTCTATGGGGTCACAAAGAGTCGAACACAACTGAGCGAATTTCATTTTCACTTTACTTATGTCACTCATTTTCAGAGTTATTCATGTGAGCACATTTTTTGCAGCCCTTTCAGTGAGATTTTTTTCATACCTCTAATCTGAAAAGTCTGTATATTGTATGAGTCCATTTAAATGCTGCTTAGAAAAGGCAAACATAAAAAGATAGTGAATGCAGCTTTGGTTGTCAGATTCTTTGTCACATTCTGCAATCTACCCTGGGACCTCCCAACCTCCAAATAATTTTCTAAAAATTTCATACACATTAAGGTTCATGGGTTTTGATAAATGCTTACTATCATGTATCTACCATTACAGTATTGTGCAGAGTAGTTTCACATTCCCTGTGTTTCACCGAGGACATTCTCCAAGCCCCTGGAAACTACTGATCCGCTTACTGTCTCTTTAGTTTTGCCTTTTCTAGAATGTTGTATAATGGAATCATGCAATATGTAGCTTTTCTAGACCATCTTCGTTCACTTACAGTATTAAGATTCATTTTTCATTCAAGTCATTGCATGACTTGATAGGCCATTTCTTTTTATTACTGAGTAGTACGGAGGAGGGCTTTATCTTCTAAATTCCACAGCACATAGGTTCACAGCACACAATTTCATAGGAGTCCTTTTGACATTGTTTCTCTAGTTCCCCAGCCACACAGAGGCTTTTTCCCTGCCGTATCCCTGCAGAGCACTCAGTTGTTCTCCTGTTGTTTCGTTGCTAAGTCACGTCAAACTCTTTTGCGGGCTCATAAACTGTCGCCCTCTCGTTTCCCTCTGTCCATGGGATTTCCCAGGCGAGAATACTGGAGTGGGTTGCCATTTCCTTCTGCAGGGGATCTTCCTAACCCAGGGATTAAATCCATGTCTCCTGCAATGGATTCAGGAAGGTTCTTTATCACTGAACCACAGGGACAGCCACCTGATCTATTATCAGGAGCAATTTAGCTCTCTTCCCCAAGTCTGCATGCAATGCTCAGTTGAGAACAAAGGGCTTTTCGAGTTCTAGCTCCCACTCAGCTTCTTGGTCTCTACCTTCTAGTGACCGCTACACTGCAGTTCTTTACACTCCTGGTTAACAATACCTACTCCTAACATCAGCACTTTGCCCCACTTTATAAGGTCTGTCTAAGTATGAACTGTATCTTCATCTCTGTATTCTGCAACAATATTGTGTCTTGCCCCTAGTAGGTATTCAGTAAATATGCATTGCACAAACAAATAAATGATTTGGTATAATATAATTTTACAGACTGCAAACCGATAAAACCTGAAATGCAGGCAGTATTCCATCCAGTTGGTCAATGTAGTTGTTTGCTATGCACTCTTTTATTTTTTCACTACTTGAAGGCCTCTTGCAAAAAATGGTTTCAGATCTGAGATACATTCAGTTTATATAGAACACATGGTGTTTATAAGAGCATTACCAAATAGTATCATGCTAGTGAACCTTGGTAATGCGTGTCAGAGGTTTTCACCATTAGCCCAGAATATCAACATTACTACAAACAGCTGAAATATATTGTATGAAATTAATTTTCTCATAAACTGTTGCATGGGCAAATTTGGGGAGTTGGCTAGCCAGATTATAATTATTATCATCCCCATTATTAGTAAAAGGAGTTGATGTGGCTGTTTATTGTCATTAACCTAATATTTATTTTTTGACATTGGCATCAAATTTAAGTATTAAGCCTCCAAGCAATCCTCATTTTACATACTTAAGTTCCAGGATAATCTTGGAAACTACAGTTCCATCTCTGGATACCTCTTACAAAGCCTGTGTGTTATAGGTTCTTGCTGCTTCAACTTGTGTCCCTCAGCCTCTGTATACTAGAGCCCTAATTTTGATGTTAATACTCTGTTGAAATGTGGGTGGTGAGGAAAGAGATATTCTTAAATTTCTCCTTCTTTTTCTCTTCCTATCCCTCTTTTTTTCTTCTTAAAATGTCTGCCCTTGTCTTGGATTATGGAGAATGTTGTCATCCAGAAGAAAGTAATTTCTCTTTAGTTAAATCCCACATGTTTGCAATCATCCTTCACATACACAATGTTTTGTATCAGAAAGGAGGTCTTAAGGGGCTTGGTGAACTTTTAAGAGTCAGGAAGTCTCCTTTTTAGAAATTTATCCATTACTGGGAAGGTTTTTTCTAAAGCATAAAAATATGTTCAAGAAGAGTATTACAAAAATACATGTGGTCTTTGGATAAGTTTTACAGGAGATTACTGCAAAGTTTTTGGTTTATATTGTGAGGTAGGTACATATATTTTCAAGATTTGAAATGGCTGAGCTCTTTATGTTTTGAACTTTTCCTAATCTTTCTATTTGTAGCAATTTGGTTGTGGAAATTACAAAGAAGTTTTTACGAGAAGATAGCGGTTAGCTGGAAGTGGTTGGTGTATCACTTTAGGTTAGGTGACCTGTTTCTCAGTCATGAGAAAATACTAACCCCTCTTAGTAGGTGCTGGGTAGGAAACAAATAAAAACCAGAATGTAAAATGGTGATGATATATACACGTCCTCTCAAAGGAGTTTGCTTCTCAAAACAAAAATAAGGTTTCTTTGCATACAGATAAGAACTTTCTGACATTCCACATATGTGTAAAGTTCCACGTAGGCAAGCAGGTTTCCAATTTCAAAGATTTGGATCCCTTGTATGCTGCATTTCAGTGAAATGAAAACTCAACTCTCAATAATATTTTATTTTTTCCTAATTTTACCTCAATAATATGCTAGTTTCATCCTCANGGCAAGCAGGTTTCCAGTTTCAAAGATTTGGATCCCTTGTATGCTGCATTTCAGTGAAATGAAAACTCAACTCTCAATAATATTTTATTTTTTCCTAATTTTACCTCAATAATATGCTAGTTTCATCCTCATGGCCTGTAAGATTTAGTGTCATAATTTGGAGCTAACTAATAGAAGGATACGTGGAAAGAAATTGGTTCCATATTTTTCTTAACTAATTGTGTTTTTAGAATCAAAATCAAAAGACTATGAATCAGTGTGTTTCACTTGTACCTACACCATTGATTGATTGGATATTTCCCTTGGGATATTTCTATTTGACAAACCGACACAATTTCTGAAAAAAAAAAAAAGTATTGGTAATAGAAGCTGTTGCTCTGGTTTCATTTTTTGGTGAAAGAATTGCCTGATTTCTGTGTTGGCAACCTGTACTCTTTTCTTTATTACATATTGAATAAAAGGGGTTTGCAAAAATGCAAGCAATTCAAATACATTTCTTTCTGCATTGTTAAATTCTTTCATGCTCTCTCGAGTTGGAAAATACAGTGTGGCTTTTTTACATTTCCAAATCTAGTGGCTAGTTTTCCATGCTATGTAAATATATATGGCACCTTATGACATTCCAGGTACAATACACATGTTGCATATTTTATAGGTTTCAAAACTCTTTCATATGTTATTTCACATTCTCAACAATTCTGAAAAATCAATAGAGCAGACATCATTCTCATTTTTTATAGATGATGAAGTGAAGCTTGAAAATTTTTAACAGATATTCTATAGGCAGAAAACTAGGATATGGTAAAGTTAGAAATCAAGTTTTTAGATTTGAGCCCAGATAACTCCATCCTAAATACAAGTTTAGAGTATTATTGTTTTTGGTCAAGGGGCATTGTGATGTGAAGGAAATGATATATTTTGCAGTGTATGCTCTGGGAGTATTTATCACTTTATACTTCTCATTTTTATTACTATGCCATCTTGATAGAAGGAAATTTCATTGCTATTCTTTTCCTTGATTTCTTTAATGCTTAATCTTATTTTCCAACAAGAATTTTAAGACCTGACCTAAATATTATAATTAGCACATTAAGAAGATATATCAGCATAACCCACTTTGTGTTCCCTTTTTCAGTGTGAATACTCATGAATATAATTTAATGTTACTTTCAAAATGGCAAATTTCTATGACAGTTTACATGGATATAGTGGATGTAGTCAGAGATTGGTCCATCTCCTCAGAGTTCTTTCTCTTCACTGATCATTGCAGTGTTAACAGTGAGAAAAGAGATTTGATTTTTGCTGTCATCTTCTGCCCAGTAGAACTCAATGCACAGGCTTCTGCTTAGATGAGATGATTTGTCTGGTCATGAAACAGTTTTGCAATGGAGCATAATGTTATGAGCAGAAAGGAAAAGTTTATCGAAAGTGACTTTCCTATTGATTCCTGGGTTTCTTAAGGCATATTCCTTAAACCTATCTTTGTCTTTTCCTCTTCTCCATAAACACTGATGTCTTCTTATTAATATTGGCCCTTTATAGCTACTTGACAGAGTATCTCGTCAAAACGGTATGTTTCCATTTCTTAGAACCTGGCAGAAACTCAAGAAATGGACTTTTCTCCTCAATGCTTTTGAAATTTTAAGCCTATTGGGTATAAAGTCATGAATTTTTAAGTCCTTTGGACTTTAAAAAAATTATAGATAATGCAAGTTTTATTTTTCGCCCACAGACTCCCATATATTAACTGATTTGAACATATTTCCTTTCTTGTAACATGCATTATTAGGAAAATAGGAAAAAAAATCAATGTTTCAAAAATAACTGTGTTAACTTTAATCGAAAGACTTGTAATTGTAACCCCAAAACTTTTGGAAAGTCTTGGGACCTACTAATGTTCTAAAGAAAACCAATCTATTGAATGAATGAAATTTAAAGAGCACATTTCACATCATTTCTCTGTGTCTGTGTGTCGAAAATGAAAATGTGTCAGATACGAAACGCTCTAGGAAGCCTGGGAAGTTTCACCTTTCTTTGTCCTCTTAGGTGGCCATGTTTGTGCTCCAACTGGGCAGTGCCACATTCCTGATTACAGAGCCTGTGGTCAGTGCAATGACAACTGGGGCTGCCACCCATGTCGTGACTTCACAAGCCAAGTATCTCTTGGGAATGAAAATGCCACATATATCTGGACCACTTGGATTCTTTTATGTGAGTTTTCCCCTGTATCTTTGTTCATATGTATATTTGGGCATGTGTTTTTCACATAGTATAATTTGGTTAATTATGAGGCTGAGATTTTTTTCAATTTTAAAGCAACTTGGGTTTAAATAAAATCTTTTAGGATATTTAAATATGACTGAGGGCATGAAACCAGTTTATGAGTGAAACCCACTAATTAGGGAGCAATTCTTTGTAACACAATTAAACAGTACAATTTGGGAACATGGTCAAAAAAATATAGGTTGAATTTTTTTGTTGCTAACTGTTAATGGAAGCCATGTATCAGGCTTGTGACCCAGTGTAACAACAGTACACCCTACCACATTCTTTCAGTATAGTGAACCCAGGTATAGATCATATCAGTTCAGTTCAGTCGCTCAGTCCTTTCCCACTCTTTGTGATTCCATGGACTGAANTAGTGTGGCTTTTTTACATTTCCAAATCTAGTGGCTAGTTTTCCATGCTATGTAAATATATATGGCACCTTATGACATTCCAGGTACAATACACATGTTGCATATTTTATAGGTTTCAAAACTCTTTCATATGTTATTTCACATTCTCAACAATTCTGAAAAATCAATAGAGCAGACATCATTCTCATTTTTTATAGATGATGAAGTGAAGCTTGAAAATTTTTAACAGATATTCTATAGGCAGAAAACTAGGATATGGTAAAGTTAGAAATCAAGTTTTTAGATTTGAGCCCAGATAACTCCATCCTAAATACAAGTTTAGAGTATTATTGTTTTTGGTCAAGGGGCATTGTGATGTGAAGGAAATGATATATTTTGCAGTGTATGCTCTGGGAGTATTTATCACTTTATACTTCTCATTTTTATTACTATGCCATCTTGATAGAAGGAAATTTCATTGCTATTCTTTTCCTTGATTTCTTTAATGCTTAATCTTATTTTCCAACAAGAATTTTAAGACCTGACCTAAATATTATAATTAGCACATTAAGAAGATATATCAGCATAACCCACTTTGTGTTCCCTTTTTCAGTGTGAATACTCATGAATATAATTTAATGTTACTTTCAAAATNACTAGGATATGGTAAAGTTAGAAATCAAGTTTTTAGATTTGAGCCCAGAAAACTCCATCCTAAATACAAGTTTAGAGTATTATTGTTTTTGGTCAAGGGGCATTGTGATGTGAAGGAAATGATATATTTTGCAGTGTATGCTCTGGGAGTATTTATCACTTTATACTTCTCATTTTTATTACTATGCCATCTTGATAGAAGGAAATTTCATTGCTATTCTTTTCCTTGATTTCTTTAATGCTTAATCTTATTTTCCAACAAGAATTTTAAGACCTGACCTAAATATTATAATTAGCACATTAAGAAGATATATCAGCATAACCCACTTTGTGTTCCCTTTTTCAGTGTGAATACTCATGAATATAATTTAATGTTACTTTCAAAACGGCAAATTTCTATGACAGTTTACATGGATATAGTGGATGTAGTCAGAGATTGGTCCATCTCAGAGTTCTTTCTCTTCACTGATCATTGCAGTGTTAACAGTGAGAAAAGAGATTTGATTTTTGCTGTCATCTTCTGCCTAGTAGAACTCAATGCACAGGCTTCTGCTTAGATGAGATGATTTGTCTGGTCATGAAACAGTTTTGCAATGGAGCATAATGTTATGAGCAGAAAGGAAAAGTTTATCGAAAGTGACTTTCCTATTGATTCCTGGGTTTCTTAAGGCATATTCCTTAAACCTATCTTTGTCTTTTCCTCTTCTCCATAAACACTGATGTCTTCTTATTAATATTGGCCCTTTATAGCTACTTGACAGAGTATCTCGTCAAAACGGTATGTTTCCATTTCTTAGAACCTGGCAGAAACTCAAGAAATGGACTTTTCTCCTCAATGCTTTTGAAATTTTAAGCCTATTGGGTATAAAGTCATGAATTTTTAAGTCCTTTGGACTTTAAAAAAATTATAGATAATGCAAGTTTTATTTTTCGCCCACAGACTCCCATATATTAACTGATTTGAACATATTTCCTTTCTTGTAACATGCATTATTAGGAAAATAGGAAAAAAAATCAATGTTTCAAAAATAACTGTGTTAACTTTAATCGAAAGACTTGTAATTGTAACCCCAAAACTTTTGGAAAGTCTTGGGACCTACTAATGTTCTAAAGAAAACCAATCTGTTGAATGAATGAAATTTAAAGAGCACATTTCACATCATTTCTCTGTGTCTGTGTGTCGAAAATGAAAATGTGTCAGATACGAAACGCTCTAGGAAGCCTGGGAAGTTTCACCTTTCTTTGTCCTCTTAGGTGGCCATGTTTGTGCTCCAACTGGGCAGTGCCACATTCCTGATTACAGAGCCTGTGGTCAGTGCAATGACAACTGGGGCTGCCACCCATGTCGTGACTTCACAAGCCAAGTATCTCTTGGGAATGAAAATGCCACATATATCTGGACCACTTGGATTCTTTTATGTGAGTTTTCCCCTGTATCTTTGTTCATATGTATATTTGGGCATGTGTTTTTCACATAGTATAATTTGGTTAATTATGAGGCTGAGATTTTTTTCAATTTTAAAGCAACTTGGGTTTAAATAAAATCTTTTAGGATATTTAAATATGACTGAGGGCATGAAACCAGTTTATGAGTGAAACCCACTAATTAGGGAGCAATTCTTTGTAACACAATTAAACAGTACAATTTGGGAACATGGTCGAAAAAATATAGGTTGAATTTTTTTGTTGCTAACTGTTAATGGAAGCCATGTATCAGGCTTGTGACCCAGTGTAACAACAGTACACCCTACCACATTCTTTCAGTATAGTGAACCCAGGTATAGATCATATCAGTTCAGTTCAGTCGCTCAGTCCTTTCCCACTCTTTGTGATTCCATGGACTGAAACATGTCAGGCCTCCCTGTCCATCACCAACTCCCGGAGCTTGATCAAACTATGTCCATCCAGTCAGTGATGCTGTCCAGCCATCTCATCCCCTGGGGTCCCCTTCTCCTCCTGCTTTCAGTCTTTCCTAGCATCAGGGTCTTTCTAATGAGTCAGTTCTTCACATCAGGTGGCCAAAGTATTGGAGCTTCAGCTTCAGCATCAGTCCTTCCAATGAATATTCAAGACTGATTTCCTTTAGGATGTACTGGTTGGATCTCCTTGCAGTCCAAGAGACTCTCAAGAGTCTTCTCCAACACCACAGTTCATAAGCATCAATTCTTTGGCACTCAGCTTTCTTTCTAGTCCAACTCTCACATCCATACATGACTACTGGAAAAACCATAGCTTTGATTAGAGGACCTTTGTTGGCAAAGTAATGTCTCTGCTTTTTAATATGCCATCCAGGTTGGTCATAGCTTTTCTTCCAAGAGCAGCATCTTTTAATTTCATGGCTGCACTCACCATCTGGAGTGATTCTAGAGCCCCCCAAAATAAAGTCTGTTACTGTTTCCATTGTTTCCCATCTATTTGCCAAGAAGTGATGGAACTGGTTACCGTGATCTTAGTTTTTTGAATGTTGAATTTTAAGCCAACTTTTTCATTCTCCTCTTTCAATTTCATTAAGAGGCTTTTCAGTTCCTCTTCACTTTCTACCATAAGGGTGGTATCATCTCCTTATCTGAGGTTACTGATATTTCTCCTGGCAATCTTGATTCTAGCTTGTGCTCCATCCAGCCTGGCATTTCACATGATGTATTCTGCATAGAAGTTAAATAAGCAGGGTGACAATATGCAGCCTTGATATACTCCTTTCCCGATTTGGAACCAGTCTGTTTTTCTATGTTCTGTTCTAAATGTTGTTTCTTGACCTGCATACAGATTTCTCAGGAGGCAGGTAAGTAGTCTGGTATTCTCATCTCTAAGAATTTTCCACAGTTTGTTGTGAACCACACAGTCAAAGGCTTTAGTGTAGTCAATGAAGCAGAAGGAGATGTTTTTCTGGCATTCTCTTGCATTTTCTATGATCCAATGGATGTTGGCAATTTGATCCCTAGCTCTTCTGCCTTTTCTAAATCCAACCTTGAACATCTGGAATTTCTCAGTTTACATACTGTTGAAATCTTGCTTGGACAAAAGAGTCTGAAATGCAGTACTTGGGTGCAATCTTTAAAACGACTGATCTCTGTTCGTTTCCAAGGCAAACTATTCAATATCACAATAATCCAAGCCTATGCCCCAACCACTAATGCTGAAGAAGCTGAAGTTGAACAGTTCTATGAAGTCCTACAAGACTTTCTAGAACTAACACCCAAAAAGCATGTCCTTTTCATTACAGGGGACTGGAATACAAAATAGGAAGTCAAGAGACACCTGGAGTAACAGGCAAATTTGGCCTTGGAGTACAAAATGAAGCAGGGCAAAGGCTAACAGAGTTTCGCCAAGAGAGCACATTGCTCATAGCAAATACCCTCTTCCAACAACACAAGAGAAGACTCTACACATGGACATCACCGATGGTCAATACCAAAATCAGATTGATTATATTCTTTTGCAGCCAAAAATGAAGACGTTCTATACAGTCAGCAAAAACAAGACTGGGAGCTAACTGGCTCAGATCATGAACTCCTTATTGCCAAATTCAGACTTGAGTTGAAGAAAGTAGGGAAAACAACTAGACCATTTTCAGGTATGACCTAAATCAAATCCCTTATGATTATACCATGGAAGTGACAAATAGATTCAAGGGATTAGACCTGATAGATTGCTTGAAGAACTACAGATGAAGGTTCCTAATATTGTGCAGTAGGCGGTGATCAAAACCATCTCCAAGAAAAAGAAATGCAAAAAGGCAAAATGTTTGTCTGAGGAGGACTTAGAAATAGCTGAGAAAAGAAGACTATTGAAAGGCAAAGGAGAAGAGGAAAGATACATCCATCTGAATGCAGAATTTGAAAGAATAGCAAGGAGATATAAGAAAGCCTTCCTCAGTAATCAATGCAAAGAAATAGAAGGAAACAATAGAATGGGAAAGACTAGAGATCTCTTCAAGAAAATTAGAACATCTCATGCAAAAAGGAGCACAATAAAGGACAGATATGGTATGGACCTAACAAGCAGAAGATATTATGAAGAGGTGGCAAGAGTACACAGAAGAACTACATTAAAAAGATCTTAATGACCCAGATCAAATCAGAGGCCTGGTCAAAACCAGGGATTGGAGCCTAAATAGCAGACAACCGGTTATTAAAAGTCACTTGAACTTGAGAGAGGAACGTGTTTCCAGTTTCAACATGAAGTGAAGTGAAGTCAAGTCACTCAGTAGAGCCCAACTCTTTGTGACCCCGTGGACTGTAGCCTACCAAGCTCCTCTGTCCATAGATCCTCCAGGCAAGAATACTGGAGTGGGTTGCCATTTCCTTCTCCAGGGGATCTTCCCGACCCAGGGATCGAACCCAGGTCTCTGGGTCTCCCGCATTGGAGGCAGACGCTTTACCCTCTGAGCCACCAGGGACTCTCCACTGTTTCTGGTCTCCTTCTGAAGCTACGCTAAAATCTGTGACTACTCAGGAACTCACACCCTATTGGAACTTTACAAGGAAATCAGTGTCTTGTTAACGAAGTTGAATGCAACCAAGCTTCATTTTATTTAATTTTGTATTGTAGAGAAAGAGAAGTATCTTTCCTTCTACCTTTGAGGCGCTGAGGCCCCTGTAGCAGAAGACAAATTAACAAAGAAAAACAGATTTATTAGCATGTGTACTACCTAAGTATCTCAGTGTTAAAGAAGCCATCTGTCAATGCAGGAGATACGGGTTCGATCCCTGGGTGGGGAAGATCCTCTGGAGAAGGAAATGGCACCCCACTCCCAGTATTCTTGCCTGGAGAATCCCATGGACAGAGGAGCCTGGTGGGCCACAGTCCACGGGGTTGCAAGAGTCAGAACTGACTGAGCAGCTAAACACACAGACACGCACACACGTTTCATACATACATGGGAGAAACTCTGGGCTTAGTAACTTGTATTGCTTCCCATCCTGCTCACAGCGCCAATGCCTCACTATTCACACTGTCCGCACAGTTCCTGAACCCAGGGTGGGCAAGGTGCTCGCTAAGAAGCTGGCAGGAAACGCGAGGAGCCGCAGCAACTAGGGACAGGTTTATTCTCTTCTGGAGGGCAGAGCACCCGTTCTATTCAGTTCAGTGGCTCCGTCGTGTCCGACTCTTTGCGACCCCATGAATCGCAGCACGCCAGGCCTCCGTGTCCATCACCATCTCCCGGAGTTCACCCATACTCATGTCCATTGAGTCGGTGATGCCATCCAGCCATCTCATCCTCGGTCGTCCCCTTCTCCTCCTGCCCCCAATCCCTCCCAGCATCAGAGTCTTTTCCAATGAGTCAACTCT
>SJYX01003476.1:349790-378094 GCA_006410675.1 Oreotragus oreotragus
CAAGGAGATCCAACCAGTCCATTCTGAAGGAGATCAACCCTGGGATTTCTTTGGAAGGACTGATGCTAAAGCTGAAACTCCAGTACTTTGGCCACCTCACGAGAAGAGTTGACTCATTGGAAAAGACTGTGATGCTGGGAGGGATTGGGGGCAGGAAGAGAAGGGGATGACCGAGGATGAGATGGCTGGATGGCATCACGGACTCGATGGACGTGAGTCTGAGTGAACTCCGGGAGATGGTGATGGATAGGGAGGCCTGGCGTGCTGCGATTCATGGGGTCGCAAAGAGTCGGACACGACTGAGCAACTGAACTGAACTGAACTGAACTGAATCCTTTTCCTCTCTAGAAGACTGTTAATCAGATAAAACAAATCTAAACAATATAACAAAATTATGTATTTTTTGCAACTTGCAAATAAAGATGATTCCAAAATTTATAAAACTTATAAAAAATACCTGCTATTAATAAGGCTAGTCAGCTGGAGTGGAGAAGGCAATGGCAACCCACTCCAGTACTCTTGCCTGGAAAATCCCATGAATGGAGGAGCCTGGTAGGCTGAAGTCCATGGGGTCGCTAAGAGTCAGGCACGACTGAGCGACTTCACTTTCACTTTTCACTTTCATGCATTGGAGAAGGAAATGGCAGCCCACTCCAGTATTCCTGCCTGGAGAATCTCAGGGACAGAGGAGCCTAGTGGGCTGCCGTCTGTGGGGTCGCACAAAGTCGGACACGACTGAAGCGAATTAGCAGCGGCGGCAGCAGCATTCAGTTGGAGTAAAGGAATGCTATGTTTTTTAGTTTATTTTAAAATATTTCCATCCATTCAGCTCAATTTCCCCAAGCAGTTATAAGTCCCTTTAATAAATTATGAACAATTCTGTAGTATATTTAAAAATAATCAGAAGCAATATTATTGTAAGAGTCACTTCTGTTTTGGGACCGTGGCTCACCAGTTAAATCATTTTATTCCTGTGTTCTCAAAAATGTTTTTCTCTATTTTGTTATATTAGTAATTTTACTTTTTAGACCTCACATGTATATGATATAATATATAATATAGTATTCGTCTTTGTCTGACTTACATCACTTAACATAATACCCTCCAGATCCATCCATGTTTTGGCAAATAGTAAAATTTCATTCTTTTTTATGGCCGAATAGAATCCATATCTTGGCTATTGCAAATAATGTTGCTATGAACGTTCTGGTACATGTGACTTCTGGAATTAGCATTTTCATTTTTGAGAGATTAATACCGAGGAGTGAACTTACTGGATCGTATGGTAGTTCTGTTTTTATTTTTTTTGAGAAGACATCATACTATTTTCCATAGAAGCTGTGCTAATTTACATTTCCACTAATGGTGTTCTAGGGTTACGTTTTGAGAGATTAAAAAATGAAACTTTGAAGTTTTATACTCATTAGAAGTCAATATTCTCTAATTGATAGAACCAAAATCTAAAGAAAAAGTCTAACTACATGACTTTTTGAAGCCCAAACACATCTGGAGAAGGCAATAAGAGAGGAAGAAGACTGGTCAAAGCCAAATAAAATTCTTTATCAAATTTAAAATTTCTGATTGATAGTTGGTCCCACAAAAGGGAAAAGTTAACGATTCTTTTCAATTAAAATTGATTTTTATATTGAGAACTAATGTATCTTTTTATTAGAAGGTTGTTTTCCCCAAAAGGCACAATAAAAGTTACAAAAATTCTTAGCTCATATTAGCACTTGTGAATTTCTTTGAAGTGATGCCAAGTGTCTCAGCCTGTAGCAGCCTATGATAAATTTGGCAAAGCTGTTTTCATTTGCATGACTTTGTACGAATATCCTTCAATATAATTATGTACAGTTCTGTTCATTAAACCCAAAGCACAAGCCAAGCTTGGCAATATAGTCAACTAACTTTTGGGGAAATTTGTATTTCCTTTCTTAAAATTCAGGTTTTCAAAACCAGAAAGCAATTTCACTCCCATTCCCATCCATGAAGTGCAAGCAAAGCATTTTTCTAGTTTGGATATCCCTGAAGGCTATGAAGCAAGAACCAAGAATGTTAACAAAATGGGACAAAAACATTGGAAGGAAATCAGAACCAATGAAATATTTTCTTTTATAGAGAATGAAATCACAATCAAACACGTACAAATAAGAGTCATATGTGGAGAACAAATCTACTTTGAAGACACAGGCCCCTGGGATTTCTGAATCAAGAACACACTTTGGTGGTTTATGGAAATGCACATTTTCTCCACAGTTACTGTGACATTTCTATTGTGACTTTTGAGAACATTCAGTTCACCCTGAAAAATGGACAGAATAAATTGAAGAGGAGAGAAAAGGAATATTCATCTGCAGCTTGAATTCAGTGACACAGGGGATAGAAAATGTTGCAGGTTTCATTTGGATATGAGACAATTATATGGAAATTGGTAACAAAGATTACCTTAAAATTCTAAATCTTATAAGGCAGGTATTTTAGCAACTCAATTATCTTGGACTAAGCTCTCCATCCTGCACAAATTCACCGAAGAAATACATCACCATAAAATGTAGTTGTTTAAGTGATTCAAATTAAACTTAGCTTTCTAAAGAAGGGATGCCTGGATGCCGCTTGGACCTTGGTGTGCTTGGCTGTGAGTTTGGGCCAAGTGAGTTTTGTGCTTCCGTGTTGTCTCTAGTTGATTAACATACCATACTTCCTCTACATCATATTTTGTTTGGAGATTTACTGTATCCCTTACAGCAGTAGTTTCCTGGGATAAATTCCCAATGTGAGATGCAGTTATTGATCAGAAATTTGCATATAAAATGATGTAAAGAATAATAGAATGTTGTAATTTTTTCTTCCTTTTGGAGTTATGTTTGTATTCATGAAAACACAGACTGGGGTTGAGCTTTAAACTTAATATCAGTCTTGTTTTCCTATTAATGTGTGCTTCTTTGGGAAGTAGAGGGATTAGGGGAGCTTGATTTTAACAACAACTATTCTAAATTATTTAATGATATAATGATATGTATGCAGAGTTTATAGGTGACATTACATTCTTAAGAACAAAGAGAACTTGTACCAACATCAATTTTAGAATTATTATAGATGGCTTTAATGGTCCCTGAGTAGGAATCTACATTTGTTTAGAGGTAGATTTAAAATATAATCAAGTTAAACGCAAGTTGGGGCAGAGAGAGGGTATTCCTGGGAAATTGTGGCTCATGTTTAAAGACTCCAAGGATGTGAAAGCTACTTTAAAAAACAAAAACCAAGGCTGGCAGCAGACTTCAGTCTCCTCACCTGCAAAGTGGGAGAATTGTGCTTCAAAACCAGAAATACTCGACAGAATAATCCACACATGGATGGGAAGAGATTAGTATGCATCCTTGATTCAAGAATTGTTATAATAGATTTATTCAACAGATGTTGATTGACTACTTCATAGGCGATGAGGATGCAGTTGAGAAGAGACACCCCTTTCCCACGGCTACTGCTGCTGCTGCTAAGTCGCTTCAGTCGTGTCTGACTCTGTGTGACCCCATATATGGCAGCCCACCAGGCTCCTCCGTCCCTGGGATTCTCCAGGCAAGAGTACCGTAGTGGGTTGCCATTGCCTTCTCTGCCTTTCCCATGGAGTTTTATTGAAATGCTGAGAGGGAAGATGTGAAATAGGATAGGAGTAGACAAATTGTTGAACAAGATAATCTCAGATAGTGTTAATGAAGCAAACCAGGCAGTGTAATTGAAGGCAGATAATGTGATAAAGAGGTAATTATGCTCACTTTGTATTAATTGGGAAATTAAACAAGTCACTGCATATAAGATAGCTAGTCTAGCACCTGGAAATGTTAGTTCTCCAACTCTTCTCGAAAGCGCTGAAATTTAAACAATTTCACCCATTTTTCCCACCCCAGTCTGCTCTCAAACCATATGTTTGTGGTAAATGAAAGTGAAAGTCACTCAGTCATGTCCAACTCTTTATGACTCCATGGACTATACAGTCCATGAAATTCTCCAGGCCAGAAAACTGGAGTGGGTAGCCTTTCCCTTCTCCAGGGGATCTTCCTGACCCAGAAATCTAACTGGGATCTTCCGCATTGCAGGCGAATTCTTCACCTACTGAGCTATCAGGGAAACCCATATTTGTCATAAGGTTAATATAAAAGTGTCTTTCGATTTGAGGTAGTGAAAAGGAATTAGAGTGATTGCACTGTATAGACACAAGTATACTTTCACCAAATGTGTATATGTTAAAAAAAAAAAAAGTCATGGTTCCCTCTTCTCACAGTTTTTGCATTCGGGTAGGAAGGCTTTGTTTCTTTTCTTTGATGTGATGTGATCCTGCTGCTGAAGAGCTTGTTTGCTGAGAAGCAGCCAGGTGCCATTGAATACCACCACTAACCAGGATCAAAGATTCCACGTTCCATGATAGTCTCTATTTCAAAGCGTGGCGTCTCCTCTCCACACATCCTATGGGGAAGAGGAAACACCAGGGAAGAATGGAAAAATCGTTTCCTGAATTGGAAGAAGAGAGTAGTGTGTGAGGTGTTGGTAAAATGGTGGACGTGTTGGTCAGAGAACCTGTATCATGGTCTTGACTCTCACTCCCAAGTCAGCTCAGCCGGGATAGGTAAGTTACAGATCTTTGCAACCCCGGCTTCTACACCTGTAGAAATTCTTAAAGATGTGGGAATACCAGACCACCTTACCTGCCTCCTGAGAAAGTGTGTGCAGGTCAAGAAGCAACATTTAGAAGCGGATGGGAACAATGGGTTGGTTCAAGATCAGGAAAGGAGAACATCTAAGCTATATACTCTTACCCTGCTTATTTAGAGTATATGCAGAGTACATCAGGCAAAATGCTGGGGTGTATGAAGCTCAAGCTGGAATCAAGATTGCTGGGAGAAATACCAATAACCTTAGATATCTAGATGATACCACCCTAATGGCAGAAAGCAAAAAGGAACTAAAGAGCCTCTTGATGAAGGTGAAATAGGACAGCGAAAAAGCTGGCTCAAAACTCAACATTCAAAAAAATGAAGATCATGGCATCTGGTCCCATCATTTCATGGCAAATAGATAGGGAAACAGTGAAAACAGTGGCAGACTTTATGTTCTTGGGCTACAAAATCACTGTGATGGTGACTGCAGTCATAAAATTAAAAAATGCTTGCTCCTTGGAAGAAAAGCCTTGACCAACCTGGACAGCATATTCAAAAGCAGACACATCATTTGCCAACAAAGGTCCATGTAATGAAAACAATGGTTTTTCCAGTAGTCATATATGGGTGTGAGTTGGACTGTAAAAAGAGCTGAGTGCTGAAGAATCAATGCTTTTGAACTGTAGTGCTGGAGAAGACTCTTGAGATTCCCTTGGACAGCAAGGAGATCAAACCAGTCAATCCTAAAGGAAATCAACCCTGAATACTCATTGGAAGAACTGATGCTGAAGTTGAAGCTCCAATACTTTGGCCACCTGATGCGAAGAGCCTCCGTTTGGAAAAGACCCCGATGCTGGGAAAGGCAGGAGGAGAAGGGGGTGACAGAGGATGAGATGTTTGGATGGCATTACCAATTCAATGGACATGAGTTTGTGCAAACTCCGGGAGACTGAGGGATGGGGAAACCTGGTGTGCTGCAGTCCATGGGGTTGCAAAGAGAGGACATGACTGACCAACAGAACAACAAGAATGTGTTACACTCAACTGGTTCATTTCTAAGGTCCTTCTAGCTCTGACAAATGTCTTCTAAATACTGCCTTTGTTAGGCACCATCGCTGAAATCCTTACCAGAGCTATTTGCCACACTTATTTGTCTGTGATATTTAGTCAGTTGTCTCTTAATGGTACAAAATTGTTGTTTAAGAAAATTATTGATTTCCTCGTTTATGGCTGTGCTGACTCTTCCTTGCTTTGCAAGGGCTCTCTCTAGTTGCAAGCGGGGCTACTCTCTCTTGCAGTGCTCCGACTTCTCGTTGAAGTGGCTTTCTTGTTGCAGAGCACAGGCTCCAGGCACAGGGCCTCAGTAGTTCTGGCACATGGCCCCAGCCGCTCCACAGCCTGCGGAATCCTCCTGGGCTAGAGGTGAAATCTGTGTCCTCCTGACACATGGCCCCGGCTGCCCCACAGCCTGCGGAATCCTCCTGGGCTAGAGATGAAATCTGTGTCCTCCTGACACATGGCCCCGGCTGCCCCACAGCCTGCGGAATCCTCCTGGGCTAGAGGTGAAATCTGTGTCCTCCTGACACATGGCCCCGGCTGCCCCACAGCCTGCGGAATCCTCCTGGGCTAGAGGTGAAATCTGTGTCCTCCTGACACATGGCCCCGGCTGCCCCACAGCCTGCGGAATCCTCCTGGGCTAGAGGTGAAATCTGTGTCCTCCTGACACATGGCCCCGGCTGCCCCACAGCCTGCGGAATCCTCCTGGGCTAGAGGTGAAATCTGTGTCCTCCTGACACATGGCCCCGGCTGCCCCACAGCCTGCGGAATCCTCCTGGGCTAGAGGTGAAATCTGTGTCCTCCTGACACATGGCCCCGGCTGCCCCACAGCCTGCGGAATCCTCCTGGGCTAGAGGTGAAATCTGTGTCCTCCTGACACATGGCCCCGGCTGCCCCACAGCCTGCGGAATCCTCCTGGGCTAGAGGTGAAATCTGTGTCCTCCTGACACATGGCCCCGGCTGCCCCACAGCCTGCGGAATCCTCCTGGGCTAGAGGTGAAATCTGTGTCCTCCTGACACATGGCCCCGGCTGCCCCACAGCCTGCGGAATCCTCCTGGGCTAGAGGTGAAATCTGTGTCCTCCTGACACATGGCCCCGGCTGCCCCACAGCCTGCGGAATCCTCCTGGGCTAGAGGTGAAATCTGTGTCCTCCTGACACATGGCCCCGGCTGCCCCACAGCCTGCGGAATCCTCCTGGGCTAGAGGTGAAATCTGTGTCCTCCTGACACATGGCCCCGGCTGCCCCACAGCCTGCGGAATCCTCCTGGGCTAGAGGTGAAATCTGTGTCCTCCTGACACATGGCCCCGGCTGCCCCACAGCCTGCGGAATCCTCCTGGGCTAGAGGTGAAATCTGTGTCCTCCTGACACATGGCCCCGGCTGCCCCACAGCCTGCGGAATCCTCCTGGGCTAGAGGTGAAATCTGTGTCCTCCTGACACATGGCCCCGGCTGCCCCACAGCCTGCGGAATCCTCCTGGGCTAGAGGTGAAATCTGTGTCCTCCTGACACATGGCCCCGGCTGCCCCACAGCCTGCGGAATCCTCCTGGGCTAGAGGTGAAATCTGTGTCCTCCTGACACATGGCCCCGGCTGCCCCACAGCCTGCGGAATCCTCCTGGGCTAGAGGTGAAATCTGTGTCCTCCTGACACATGGCCCCGGCTGCCCCACAGCCTGCGGAATCCTCCTGGGCTAGAGGTGAAATCTGTGTCCTCCTGACACATGGCCCCGGCTGCCCCACAGCCTGCGGAATCCTCCTGGGCTAGAGGTGAAATCTGTGTCCTCCTGACACATGGCCCCGGCTGCCCCACAGCCTGCGGAATCCTCCTGGGCTAGAGGTGAAATCTGTGTCCTCCTGACACATGGCCCCGGCTGCCCCACAGCCTGCGGAATCCTCCTGGGCTAGAGGTGAAATCTGTGTCCTCCTGACACATGGCCCCGGCTGCCCCACAGCCTGCGGAATCCTCCTGGGCTAGAGGTGAAATCTGTGTCCTCCTGACACATGGCCCCGGCTGCCCCACAGCCTGCGGAATCCTCCTGGGCTAGAGGTGAAATCTGTGTCCTCCTGACACATGGCCCCGGCTGCCCCACAGCCTGCGGAATCCTCCTGGGCTAGAGGTGAAATCTGTGTCCTCCTGACACATGGCCCCGGCTGCCCCACAGCCTGCGGAATCCTCCTGGGCTAGAGGTGAAATCTGTGTCCTTCTGACACATGGCCCCGGCTGCCCCACAGCCTGCGGAATCCTCCTGGGCTAGAGATGAAGTCTGTGTCCTTCATACTGGTGTGTGGATTCGTATCCACTGTGCCTCCAGGGAAGTCCCTCTTAATGGTAGTCATTGTTTAGTCACTATTACTAAAAGCTTTCTGTTTCATTTCATTTTTTGTTTTAAAATACTTTTATCTTGGTTAACTTGAAGAGAAAGGAATTTATTAGGGCATAGGGAAGTGAAAGTGAGAGTTGCTCAGTCGTGTCCGACTCTTTGCGACCCCACGGACTGTCCATGGAATTCTCCAGGCCAGAATACTGGAGTGAGTAAGTAGCCTTTCTCTTCTTCAGGGGATCTTCTTAACCCAGGGATGGAACCAAGGTCTCCTGCATTGCAGGTGGATTCTTTACCAGCTGAGCCACAAGGGAAGCCCAAGAATACTGGAGTGGGTAGCCTATCCCTTCGCCAGCGAATCTTCCCGACCCAGGAATTAAAGCAGTGTCTCCTGCTTTGCAGGTGGATTCTTTACCTACTGAGCTATCAGGGAGGCCATAAAGGGAATTCCAAAGACAAATACTGTGAGTCCCTTTGTCTTCTGTATTGCTAGGGCTGCCATGACAAACTGGATGACTTAAAAAATAGAAATGTATGTTCTCCCAGTTCTGAAGGCTCGAAGTGAAGGGTCCAGGTGTCTTAGGACTAGTTTGCTCTGAGGCCTCTCTTTTTCGCTTGTGTATAAGCATCCTCCTGCCTGTTCGCATGGAAGGACCTCTGTGCATGTGCATTCCTGGTGTCTTTCTGTCTGTCTTCATCTCTTCTTTTTATAGAGACACTGGTCAGATTGGATAGGGGCCCACCCTAAAGGGATCATTTTAACTTAATTACCTTTTTAAGGGCCCATCTGGTTGGATGGCATCACCAACCCAATGGGCCTGACTTTGAACAAGCTCCAGGAGACAGAGAAGGACAGGGAGGCCTGGCATACTGCAGTCCGTGGGGTCACGAAGAGCTGGACATGACTTAGGGAGTGAACAACAAGTGTTCATAGTGAGCAAAGAGGAGGATGAGTTCTTTCTCTCCATGTTATGCTTATTCAGGGTAAAAGCTATTCCTATTTATATTTGTTGCTGCTGCTGCTACTGCTAAGTCACTTCAGTCGTGTCCGACTCTGTGTGACCCCATAGATGGCAGCCCACCAGGCTCCCCCGTCCCTGGGATGCTCCAGGCAAGAACACTGGAGTGGGTTGCCACTTCCTTCTCCAATGCATGAAAGTAAAAAGTGAAAGGGAAGTCGTTCAGTCGTGTCTGACTCTTCATGACCCCATGGACTGCAGCCTACCAGGCTCCTCCATCCATGGGATTTTCTAGGCGAGAGTACTGGAGTGGGGTGCCATCACCTTCTCTGACATTTGTTACTATTACCATATTAAATGAAAGCTTTTATTAATTCAGTAATATTTATAGAGTGCCTGATATCTGCCAGACACTATTTTAGGACTTGAGACTCCATCATTGAAAAAAAAAAAAGTATTAAGGATGGCAAAATCAGATAAAAACACATTATAAAGTAATGTATATGTGTATGTAAATGTCTGTTAAGTGCTTCAGAAAAATCTTTTTGCTAAAGAAAATAATGAAAAATAGTATATATATATATATATGATTGATAGGCTATTTCATTCTTTGAAATATCTCAAAATTGATTTGTTTATGTGTACCAATGTATTTTTTATTTCATGCCAAATTATATTAAATGGATAATTTAAAGAATTACTAGTATTATAGTCTCAAATTGAGCTTAATTCATATTTTACAAAACAGATTGGCTTGGTTCTGATGAAATAGTTTACTTATTTATCAATACATACATGAACTATCTTTGCTTCTCTGAGGTCTCAGTTCAGTTCAGTCGCTCAGTCATGTCCGACTCTTTGTGACCCCATGAACCGTAGCACGCCAGGCCTCCCTGTTCAACACCAACTCCCAGTTCAGTTCAGTTCAGTCGCTCAGTCGTGTCTGACTCTCTGCAACCCCATGAATCACAGCCTCTGTCGTCCCCTTCTCCTCCTGCCCTCAATCTTTCCCAGCATCAGGGTCTTTTCAAATGAGTCAGCTCTTCGCATCAGGTGGCCAAGGTATTGGAGTTTCAGCTTCGACATCAGTCCTTCCAATGAGCACCCAGGACTGATCTCCTTTAGAATGGACTGGTTGGATCTCCTTGCAGTCCAAGGGACTCTTAAAAGTCTTCTCCAACACCATAGCTCAAAAACATCAATTCTTCAGCATTTTGCTTTCTTTATAGTCCAACTCTCAGATCCATACATGACTACTGGAAAAACCATAGCTTTGACTAGATGGGCCTTTGTCAGCAAAGTAATATCTCTGCTTTTTAATATGCTGTCTAGGTTGGTCATAGCTTTTCTTCCAAGGAGCGAGTGTCTCTAGGCAAGAATAAAGCAGATTCTTTAGTGCTGAGCCACCAGGGAAGCCCTTAACAGAGCCGATCGCTCTTAATAGTGAATCTGCATGTAGCTGATGAGTTTTTGATCTCTGCCCATTGAAGTGACTGAAAAGGAGCTGGAAGTGCTGTATTGTCCTTATGTAGGAAGGAATACTGAGTTTGGTGCACGAATCAAGGGGAAAGCAATTCTGTACATGCAAATGAAACATAGCCTTATCTGTATCAGCCCTGACTGATATACCCTTCTACGCCCCACTGTTTCACTCCTCTCCCTTTCAGCTATTTTTTTGCAAGACATCATAGAGTTCATCTGGGGCCAGGTTTTAATTTTGGTATATTGTGAATGACCCTGAACTTTGTTTGTATTTTTCCTCATTACTGTAGATCTATGCATATATCTTTAAGAACATCAAGTCTGTGCGACTGGAAGCACTGCTCTTATCCTTGCTAAGCATCGTGGTGCTTGTACTAGTTAAAGAGCTGAATGAACAGTTTAAGAGGAAAATTAAAATCGTTCTTCCTGTTGACTTAGTTTTGGTAAGTACAAAATGAATGTTTAACTTTCTTCTCTGCAATGCTTGCAACTGCTGTGGATAATGTGCAAAGGCACACCTATTGTCCATAATAACCCACAATTAGTCCTGTCTCTCATTAAAGCAGGACTAATTTGGCTACACATTCATGTAAAGACAGGAAATATTTTGAGTCAATAATTTAAAAGAGGCACACATGTTTCTAATTTTTGCAGAATTTCTCATATGCTTGTATATTTCCAGATAAATAAGAGAACACATAGCCTAAAATTTTAAATATGGAGACTTTTTTATGATGAGACTCAAAAGATCTCTGGCATGATTTTCCATAAAGCAATAAAAAGTGAAACCACATCTTTTTGATATGGCATCTATATGCTGCATAAAATGTGATCAATCAACAAATGTCCATTAATGGTTGATATATTTATTATATTTACTGACCTAATTTTTCTTTGTTGAAAGGATAGTCTCATAATTTTCAGTGGCCAAGGCTGATTCTCTAAGATTTTTGTTGCTGTACTTGGTAAAGTAACAAATTGTACTTTACTCCTAAGGCTTATGAAATTAAAAAACACATTTTGAAATTTTAGGAGCCTCTAATGGAAACTCCTTAAAAAAATTATATTTACTTATTTTGCTTGATTGATGATTGCTGTACAATGAGGATTTGACTTTTGCATACATCAACATGAATCAGCCATAGGTATACATATGTCCCCTCCCTCTTTAAACTCCCTCCCTCCTCCCACTCTTTCCCACCCCTCTAGGTTGTTACAGAGGTCTGGTTTGACCTTCTGATGGGAACTCTTAACTAAACAAAGTATTACATTGAAAATGAAATGTTAAGCAAACCAGTCTTCTAATTTACTTATTATTAATTGGCTTTAGTTTCTTTTTATTGGTGATAAGTAGTGTCTAAATAATTTCACCTATTGAAATATCACTTCATGCTATTGAAATAGTGTAGGCTTTATTTTCAGTTGCTCAGTTGTGTCCAGCTCTTTGCAGCCCCATGGACTGCAGCACACCAGGCCTCCCTGTCTATCACCAACTCCTGGTGTTTAATCAGACTCATGTCCCTCAAGTTGGTGATGTCATCCAACAATCTCATCTTCTGTCATCCCCTTCTCCTCCCGCTTTCAATCTTTCCCAGCACTGGGGTCTTTTCTAATGAGTCAGTTCTTCGCATCAGGTGGCCAAAATACTGGAGTTTCAGCTTTAGCATCTGTCCTTCCAAAGAAATCCCAGGGCTGATCTCCTTCAGAATGGGCTGGTTAGATCTCCTTGCAGTCCAAGGGACTCTCAAGAGTCTTCTCCAACACCACAGTTCAAAAGCATGAATTCTTCGGTGCTCAGCCTTCTTCACAGTCCAACTTTCACATCCTTACATGACTACTGGAAAAACCATAGCTTTGACTAGATGGACCTTTGTTGACAAAGTAATGTCTTTGCTTTTTAATATACTGTCTAGGTTGATCATAACTTTCCTTCCAAGGAGTAGTTCAGTTCAGTTCAGTTGCTCAGTTGTGTCTGACTCTTTGCCACCACAGGAATTGCAGCACGCCAGGCCTCCCTGTCCATCACCAATTCTCAGAGTTCACTCAGACTCGCGTACATTGAGTCCGTGATGCCATCCGGCCATCTCGTCCTGTCGTCCCCCTCTCCTCCTGCTCCCAATCCCTCCCAGCATCAGAGTCTTTTCCAATGAGTCAACTCTTCGCATGAGGTGGCCAAAGTATTGGAGTTTCAGCTTTAGCATCATTCCTTCCAAAGAATACCCAGGACTGATCTCCTTTAAAATGGACTAGTTGGATCTCCTTGCAGTCCAAGGGACTCTCAAGAGTCTTCTCCAACACCACAGTTTAAAAGCACCAATTCTTCGGTGCTCAGCTTTCTTCACAGTCCAACTCTCACATCCATACATGACCACTGGAAAAACCATAGACTTGACTAGACAGACCTTTGTTGTCAAAGTAATGTCTCTGCTTTTGAATATACTATCTAGATTGGTCATAACTTTTCTTCCAAGGAGTAAGCGTCTTTTAATTTCATGGCTGCAATCACCATCTGCAGTGATTTTGGAGGCCCCCCAAAATAAAAACTGATACTGTTTCCACTGTTTCCCCATCTATTTCCCATGAAGTGATGGGGCCAGATGCTATTATCTTAATTTTCTGAATGTTGAGCTTTAAGCCAACTTTTTCACTCTCCTCTTTCACTTTTATCAAGAGACGGTTTAGTTCTTCTTCGCTTTCTGTCATAAGGGTGGTGTCATCTGCATATCTGAGGTTATTGACATTTCTCCCAGCAATCTTGATTCCAACTTGTACTTCCTCCAGCCCAGCGTTTTTCATGATGTACTCTGCATATAAGTTAAATAGGCATGGTGACAATATACAGCCTTATGTACTCCTTTTCCTATTTGGAACCAGTCTGTTGTTCCATGTCCAGTTCTAACTGTTGCTTCCTGACCTGCATATAGTTTCTCGAGTCACGTCAGGTGGTCTGGTATTCCCATCTCTTTCAGAATTTTCCAGTTTGTTGTGATCCACACAGTCAAAGGCTTTGACATAGTCAATAAAGCAGAAGTAGATGTTTTTCTGGAACTCCCTTGCTTTTTCAATGATCCAGTGAATGTTGGCAGTTTGATTTCTGGTTCCTCTGCCTTTTCTAAATCCAGCTTGAACATCTGAAAGTTCACAATTCATGTATCATTGAAGCCTGGCTTGAATAATTTTGAGCATTACTTTGCTAGCTTGTGAGTGCAGCACTTTCACAGCATCATCTCATCTACAATGAGATTCATGAGTATATACATGGATACTCTTGCCCCAGCACCCAAACTCCAACACATCTCCACTTTTCACCCACACAACTGTTCCTTGGCCTTTCCTTGGACCATGCTCGAAGGGGAGACCTGGAGAAGTTACCTGGAAACAGACTTTGGCAGGAAATTATAGATTCCTGGGAATTCAGTGTATGATCCAGAAATATGAGCCGAGGTTTGAGTTAGGTACCTCCTCTTGTCCCCACAAAACTCCCATTTTATGAGAAAAGTTACAGTTGGAAGACGGCAGATTAGAACCTTCTAAAGCACTATCTGAAAGACAAAGTTAGTGACTTAAGTTACTTAATTTTAATATTGGCTATGTGTATTGAACACCATGCATTCTTCCATTTTCAATAAGGATTCAGCATATTGTGGCTACGATATATTTTCTTTTACAGCTCACAGTATTTTCTGATGAGATAAATATTTCATGAAAATTATTAGCAATTAAAATGTATTAACTGGCCTAGAAATTTTTGAATACATTAATACTTCTGATTCCAACCTAATAGCCTGAATTTTTTACTACTATTCTATTTAGAAAGTACAATTATGTCATAATATTTATAAAGTTTGAAACTATTACCTGTTGAGTTTTATTGCCTTTAAAAAAATTCTCAAGTCTCCTTTGTTTTTTAAGTCTATTTAATGTTTTAAGAAATATTATAAATTCAGTTAAATATCATCACAGAGAAGAGAAATATATAGTAAAAATCCCTACAAAGTAATATTATTGGACATTGTTAGATATTCCTTATTTTGCTAGTGTGATTTTTTTATACTTTTTTTCTGACCATGTATATGGTAAATTTATACTTTAGGTAATTAGTGTGTTTCTTTTTAACAAAGAAGTATAGTATAGAAATGATTAAACAGATATCAAACTGATAGATAACCCTGTGAAATAACCAGTACCTATTAAATAATCAAAAGAATGAAGAGAATGTGAAAATGGATGGAAAACATTACGATAATATGACTGGTGAAAACAAGTCCTGAACAGAATTCTTAACATACATTTTAAAGGGGACTATGGATACTTGCAGAGAATACAAGGCCTTGCTTGCTGTATGTCATACAATAGAGGGTCAGGCTCCTGAAACTCCAGGGAGGTAATTCAAAAAATACTGGGTTCAGCACATTATTAACTAGTGTATTTTTCTTGAAGAAATAGCAAAAGCTCAAAATTAAAGATTATTCAAGGAGACTGTAAATCATCAATTACTAACCTACGTTAGGAATATTGATGCAGCATCTTAAACTCTTTGGTGACTACTCCAATGAAAGGAAAATGTTCTGTGTTAAAACATTCTTTTCTATCGTGAAAGACAAGTATTTAGGTTGGATTGTGGTATCTGTGCGTGCACACGCACACACACACACACACACACACACACACAAACACACATTCGTATATTCTGTTCTGCACCCCTTCAGAATCAGACATAATTGGGTTGCTATAATTGGAAAGGATGTGATAAAAGTTGTATTATTGTAACGCCATTTAATTTTTGAGACTGCAGATTAAGTGCTCTCAAATCTCAGAGGGATTTTTAAATTTATATATTTTCTTAGTTTTTAAAAATCTGTGCAAATACTGTATTACTCTTGATAATCATGGAGCACATGAGTAATGTTTGCTGTTAAAAATAGCTTTAAGATGTTCGAGAGACGGGAATAATTTTATTTTTCTCTTTTTCAAATGGAACCACACAGATGATTGCCGCGTCTTTTACTTGCTATTGTACCAATATGGAAAACACATACGGATTAGAAGTAGTTGGTCGTATTCCAAAAGGGTAATGTAGTCTTTTTTTCTTTCTTTCTTCTTTTTGTTTGTTTGTTGATGGGGGAAGCAAATGGGGAGTAGGTGGGTATGAATTTTATTTCTTTCAAAGGCTATATGTGGTACAAAATTCTAGTTAATTTCTATTTTACAGTGATAGAAGCAGTTCACAATAAAGAAAAATAACTTCTTAAAGTGTATGTCTATTATTTGAGAAGTTGATAACTATTTTTTACAGTGTTGCTTCAAGTAAAAGATTTGGAGATTATTAATACACATCATTTGAAAAAGAAAGCAGAACATTGAATTTCCAAATTAGAGTCAAGCTCTAGTCTTCCCTCCTCTATTCACACATTCCTATGACTATTTTTATTTCACTCAAAATATAGTAAAAATACACAAGCATCATCTTCAATAGCAAACATATAGACATGAATGGTATGCACTGGTGAAAGAGAGAGTGGAAATAGAAATGAGAGCATGTTTCCCACCTGTCTTAAAGCCTTCCTTTGGACATGAAGAGAAGATTAACAAAAGGAAGATGTGTTCACCCTGAAAGCACAAAATATTTTTCCAAATATAGCCTGAAAGAAAGCAACATCATCTTAGGGAAGAAGAGGATGTCTTATGAATTATTCTCTTTTAATGGGCTGTGCTATACACCAATATTTATAGATTTGGGGCAAAATTAGAGTTGTTGGCTTTTCTATATTTTTATCTTCCAGACATAGGCCAATAGTGATCATTGGAATCATCTTGTGTTTTCTGAAGGGTTCTCTACTTTACCTTCAAATTCAGTTTATTGTTTTTTTATTCCTATAGGTTAATTTATCATTATTAATAATTAGGCAAGCTTGATTTTCATGAAACAAAATTTCTTATAGTTTGAAACACTTCTATGTATATGTCTTAGGGCTTGTAATGGTACAAATCAGTTTGACTTAGGGTTCAACTCGAGGGAGTGGGCAAAAAATACCATGCCTCTCCTTCATCTAGTTTAGTTATCCTTTATTTTGAGTGACTTTTACAAACTCATCTTCTTAAAGAATCATAGAAAAAGTATGGCATTGATAAGAGATGGAGCTGAAGTTGAATCCCAGCTCTACCATCACCTTGTGATTAAGATACATTTTTTAGAATGTTTTTTTCTCTATACGTTACACTCAAGGTACTTGACCTGGGGATTGTGAGGAGAATTTAATAAAACTGCTACTGTGAAAGTGCTGAACGTTCAGTTTACATGCTCAGTGTTACATCAATGTAAATTATTTCCCCCTTTTCTCCTACTGTTGCCCCAGAGGGATTTTTCTTTAAAGAGAGGAGGTAAATGTCACATAGCATCATCAGGGATAAATAAACAATGATACTTTGGCTCAAGTGGTTTTCAAGAAAAAAAAAAAAAAAACAAAACAATGACTGGGTATTAGTTGGAAAAAATATTTTAAACAGTTGTTTAAAACTCAGAAACAGAAGTTGCACAAGCCTCTTAGCCTCATCCATCAGAGGGCAGACAGAAGAAGTAGGAAGAACTACAATCCTGCAACTTCAAAAACAAAAACGACAACCACGGAAAGTTAATCAAAATGAAAAGCCAGAGGATTATGTTCCAGGTGAAGGAGCAAGATAAAATAAAACTAAAAGAACAACTAAATGAAGTGGAGAGGGCAAGCTTCTGAAAACAGAGTTCAGAATGATAGTGAAGATGATCCAAGATCCTGGGAAAAGGATGGAGAAGATGCAAGAAGTGCTCACCAAAGACGTAAAGAGCTACAGGACAAAGAAACGGAGACGAGCAGCCAACTAGAAGGGACCAGCAGCAGGATGACTGAGGAAGGACGGGCGAGCGACTGGGGAGACGAGATGGTGGAAGTCGTGGCAGCAGAGGCGAATATGGAAGAAAAGAATCAAAGAAATGCAGGCAGCCTGAGAGACTTCTGAGACAACACTAAATGCACCAGCATTCACATTATAGGGGTGCCAGAAGGTAAAGAGAGAGAGAAAGCACCTGAGAAAATATCGGAAGAGATAAGAGTTGAAAACCTCCCTAACGTGGGAAAGGAAATAATCAACCCAATCCTTGAAGTGCAGAGTCCTAGGATAAACCCAAGGAGGAGTACACTGAGACACATAGCAATCAAACTGACAACAATTTTGAGACAAACATAAAATGTTAAAAGCAACAAGGGAAGAATGACACATACCCTTGTCTGTTTTATGTATTATCAGCTGATTTCTCAACCAAAATTCTACACGTCAGAAAGGAAGGGCACAATGTATTTAAGGTGATGAAAGGGGAGAACTTCCAACCAAGACGCTACCCAGCATGACTTTGTTCAGATCTGATGCAGAAATCAAAAGTTTTACAGACAATCAAAAATTAAGACATTTCACTAGCACCAAATCAGCTTTACAGCAAATGCTAAGGGAACTTCTCTAGGCACAAACTTAGAAGAAGAAAAAGACCTACAAATATACACCCAGAACAACTAAGAAAATGATAATAGGATCATACATATTGATACTTATCTTAAATGTAAATGGATTAGATGCACCAACCAAAGGCAATGGATTTGCTGGGTGGACTAAAAAAAGATCCATATGTATGCTGTCTACAGGAGACCCACTGCAGATCTAGGGACACTGAGAGTAAAGGAATAGGGGAGTGTATTCTATGCAAGTGGAGATCGTAATAAAAATGGAGCAGCAATGCTCATATAAGAAAAAATAGGCTTTAAAGAAAAGGCTGCTGTAAGAGACAAGGAAGACACTACATAATGATCGATAATTCAATCCAAGGAAAAGATGAAACAATTTTAAATATATATGCACCCAACATAGGAGCACCTCAAAACAGAACCCATTTGCAGAGCAGCAATGGAGATGCAGACATAGAGACTTGTGGACTCAGTGGAGGAAGGAGAGAGTGGGACAAACTGAGAGAATAGTATGTAAATATACATATTGCCAATGTAAAACAGAGAGCAAGTGGGAATTTGCTGTGTGACACGAGGAGCTCAACAAAGTGCTGCTCTGTGACAAACCAGAGGGATGGGATGGGGTGGAAGAAGGGAAGGGGGGCTCAGGAGGGAGGGGACATGTGTATATCTGTGGCTGATTCATGTTGATGTACGGCAGAAACCAACACAATATTGTAACTCAATTGTCCTCCAATTTAAAAAAAAACTATAAAAAACACAAACATGGCAGCTAAACAATATGCTATAATAACCAATGGATCACTGAAGAAATCAAAGAAGAAATTTTAAAACTAGAGATGAGAAAAACAAAAGTTAAACCTTCCAAAACCTATGGGATGCTGCAAAAGCAGTTCTAAGAAAGAAGTTTATAGCAATATACTCCTACCACTCTTACCTCAAGAAACAAGAAAAAAAAAAACCCTAACCTTGCACTTAAAACAACTAGAGAAAGAACAAATAAAACCTGAAGTTAAGTAGAAGGAAATAAATCATAAAGATCAAAGCAGAAATTAATGAAATAGAGACAGAGAAAATAATTGCAAAGATTGATGAAACTAAGAGATGGTTCTTTGAAAAGCAAAAGTGATAAACCTTTAGCCAGACTCATCAAGAATAAAAAAAAAAAGGGAGAAGACTCAAATCAATAAAATTAGTAGTGAAAACAGTTACAACTGACTCCACAGACGTACAAAGGATATTAAGACTACTATGAGTGACTATATGCTAATAAAATGGATGACCTTGAAGAAATGGACATATTATTAGAACGATACAGTCTCCCAAGACTGAATCAGGAAGAATCAGAAAATATGGCAGACCAATCACAAACACTGAAATTGCAACTATGAATAAAAAACTCCCACCAAACAAAAATCCAGGCCCTGATGGCTTCACAGTCAAATTCTATCAAACATTTAGAGAAGAGCTAATACCTATCCTTCTGAAACTGTTCCAAAAATTGCAGAGGAAGGAACATTTCCAAACTCATTTTATGAGGCCACCATCACCCTGATACCAAAACCAGGAAAAGATACCATGAAAAAAGAAAATTACAGGCCAATATCACTGATGACCATAGATGCAAAAATTCTCAGCAAAATACTAGCAATCTGAATCCCACAATACATTAAAAAGATCATGCAGATCGATCAAATGGGCTTCATACCAGGGATGCGAGTATTTTTCAAGATCTACATATCAGTCAATGTGATAAACCACAACAGTGAGTGAAGAGTAAAAAACACATGATCATCTCAATTAATACAAAAAAGGTTTTGATAAAATTCAGCACCATTTTTGCTAAAAGGTCTTCAGAAAGTGGGCATAGAGAGAACACGCTTCAACATAATAAAAGCCATAAGACAAGTCTACAGCTAACATTATTGTCAACAGTGAAAATCTGAAAGTATTTCCTCAAAGATCAGGAAGAAGACAAGAATTCCGCTCTCATCGCTTTTATCGAACATAGTATGAAAGTCCAATCCATGGTAATCAGAGAAGAAAAAGAATAAAAGAAATCCAAATGGGGAAAGAAGAAGTAAAATCGTCATTGCTTGCAGATGACATGATGCTATACACAGAAGATCCTAAACATGCTACCAGAGAGCTACTAGAAATCATCAATGAATTTGGTAGATCTGCAAGTTACAAAACTAACAAAGACATCACTTTGCCAATAAAAGTTCGTATAGTCAAAGCTATGGTTTTTCCAGTAGGCGTGTACGGGTGTGAGAGTTGGACCACAGAGAAGGCTGAGCACTGAAGAATAAATGCTTTTGAACCGTGGTGTTGGAGAAGACTCTTGAGAGTCCCATTGACTGCAAGGAGATCCACCCAGTCCATCCTAAAGGAAATCAGTCCTGAAGCTGACACTCCAGTACTTTGGCCACCTGATGTGAAGAGCTGACTCATTTGAAAAGACCCTGATGTTGGGAAAGACTGAAGGTGGGAGGAGAAGGGGATGACAGAGGATGAGATGGTTGGATGGCATCACTGATTCAATGGACATGAATTTGAGCAAACTCTAGGGGGAAGTGAGGGACAGGGAAGCCGGCTGCACTGCAATCCATGGGGTCGTAAAGAGTCAGATATGACTGAGCAGCTGAACAGCAGCAACAAAGATTTGCAAGTTACAAAATTAATACACAGAAATCACTTGCATTTCTATACATTAACAATGAGATATTAGTAAGAGATATTCAAGAAACAATTCCATGTATTATCACACCAAAAAATAAAATAAAATAAAATACCTAGGAATAAGCTTATTTGAAGAGACAAAAGACCTATACTCAGAAAATTACAAGATGTTGATGAAAGAAATCAAAGACACAAAGAGATGGAAAGATATAATGTGTTTGTAGATTAGAAGAATCAATATTGGCAAATTTACCATACTACCCAAGGCAATCTACAGATTCAATGCAATCCCTATCAAATCACCAGTGGCATTTTTCACAGAAGTAGGACAAAAAATCTTAAAATTTGTATGGAGATGCAATAGACCCAGAATGGCCAAAGCAATCTTGAAAAAGAAAGAGCTCGAAGAACCATGTGCCCTGATTTCAGATTATACTACAGATCAAAACAGGATGGGATTAGAACAAAAATAGAAACATAGATTAATGGACGGGGAAGGCAATGGCACCCCACCCCAGTACTCTTGCCTGGAAAATCCAATGGACGGGGTAGCCTGGTGGGCTGAGTCCATGGGGTCGCTAACAGTCGGATAGACTGAGCGACTTCACTTTCACTTTTCTCTTTCATGCATTGGAGAAGGAAATGGCAACCCACTCCAGTATTCTTGCCTGGAGAATCCCAGGGACGGGGGAGCCTGGTGGGCTGCCGTCTATGGGGTCACACAGAGTCGGACACGACTGAAGTGACTTAGCAGCAGCAGCACCAGCAGATTAATGGAACAGGATCAAAAGTGCAGAAATGAACTCACACACTTCTGGTTAATTAATCTATGACAAAGGAGGCAAGACAACATAATGTTGTAAAGATGGTCTCTTCAACAAAAGGTGCTGGAAAAATTGGACAGCGACATGTAAATAATGAAATTTGTGTGCTGTGTGTTTAGTTGCTTAGTTATGTCCAACCGTTTGCTACCCCATGGACTGTATTCCGCCAGGCTCCTCTGTCCATGGGGATTCTCCAGGCAAGAATACTGGAGTGGGTTCATGTGCCCTTTTCCAGAGATCCAACCTAGAGATCTAACCCAGGTGTCTCACATTGCAGGCAGATTCTTTACCATCTGAGCCACCAGGGAAGCCCAAGAATACTGGAGTCCTTCTCCAGGGGATCCTCCTGATCTAGGAATCAACTCAGGGTTTCCTGTTTTGCAGGTGGATTCTTTACTAGCGGAGCTACCAGGGAAGTCCTGGAGCGGGTTGCCATGCCCTCCTCCAGGGGATCTTCTCAACCCAGAGACAGAACCCAGGTCTCCCACATAGCAGGTGAATTCTTTACCTTCTGAGCCACCAGCAAAGCCCACATGTTAAAAAGTGAAATTAGGTCATTCTTCGACACCATACAGAAATATAAGCTCAAAATGGTTTAAAGATCTAAATATAACAATGAACACTCCCAGAGGAAACCATAGGCAGAGCACTCTGATGTAAATCACAACAATATCTTTCTTAATCTGTCTCCCAGAATAATGGCAATAAAAACAAAAATATGCAAATAGGATGTACTTAAACTCAAAACTTTTGCATAGCAAAGGAAACAACAAAACGAAAAGACAGCACACATACTGGGAAAAATTATTCGCTAAGAATGTAACTGACAAGGAGTTAGTTTCCAAAACTTACCAACAGCTCATGATACTTAACAGCATTAAAATAAATAATCCAGTTTAGAAATGGGCAGAAGACCTAAATAGACATTTCACAAAAGAAGATGTACTGATGACCAAGAAGCACGTGACAAGATGTTCAACATCACTAATTACTAGACAAAAGCAATTCAAAACCTCAGTGAGATATCATCTCACACCAGCCAGAATTTGTTGTTGTTCAGTCACTCCGTCATGTCCGACTCTTTGTGACCCCATGGACTGCAGCATGCCAGGTTTCCCCTGACCATTTCCCAGCCAGAATGGTCATCATCAAACCACAGTGGTCATCCACAAACAGTAAGTGCTGGAGAGGGTATGGAGAGAAGGGAGCCCTCCTACATTGTTGATGTGAATGTAAAGTGGTACTGCCACTATGTAGCACAGTATGGAGGTTCCTTAAAAATCTAAAAACAGAGCTACCATATGACCCTGCAGTCCCACTCCTGGGGATATTTCTGGAGCAAAATATAATCTGAAAGGGTACATGCACCCTACGTATGTGTTCATTGCAGCACTGTATACACTAGCCAAGAAATGGAAGCAACCTTAATGTCTATTGACAGTAATGGATAATTGTACGTGTAGGCAATGATATATTACTCAGCCGTTGAAAGGAATGAAATAATGTCATGTGCAGCAACATGGATGGACCTAGAGATTGTCATAGTGAATAAAGTAAGTCAGATAGAGAAGGTCAGATATTGTATGATATCCCTTACATGTGGAATCTAAAAAAAAATGATGCAAATGTACTTACAGAACAGAAAGAGACTCGCAAACTTAAAGAACAAACTTATGGTTGTTGGGGGGAAGGATTGGGAAAGGGGCAGTTAAGGAGTTTGGGATGGGCATGTACACACTGCTATATTTAACATGGGTAACCAGCAAGACCTTCCATAGCACATGGAACTCTGCCCAATATTAGTGGCAGCTGGGATGGGAGGGGAGTTTGGGACAGAGGGGATACATATGTATGTATGGCTGAGTTCCTTTGCTTCCCACCTGAAATTATCACAGCGTTGTTAGTCTGCCACACTGCAATAAAAAAATAACAAAAAGTAAAACTGAGAAACAGTGTTAGCTCTTATTAAGTGGCCCCATGTTTTGCAACAGAGGGTAGATGGAGCCTATATAGATATTTTTCATGACATGTGGTACATAGAGTCACAAAATAAAATTCAGCTAAGTACATTTAGAGGTCTATTGGGTTTCTTCAGTAATTCCTTAATTGAGCAGCAGCCCATCTACCAAATCGAAAGGCGCTCCGAAGAGCTAAACAAAATAAAAGGCGTTATAGTCAGAAGGAGGACAGGAAAAGGAAGTTTTTAGCAGAGTGGATTGTTTCAGGTAAGTTCACCTTCCTGTGGGGTATGGAAGGGCACATTGCCTCACTGGTGTTGACCAGGTAATTCCAGGCTGACTGACTCAGGTTATATTCCTGGAATAAGGTGAAACTTCACTTAAGTTAGGCATTAATTCTTAATTTGCTTACATGGGGCTTAGCACAAATGACTCCACAGGGGGTCTGTTGTCTCTTTTTTTAACAATCATTAAGTGCACCATGAAAGGGTCAAGTTAAAAACATAATTAACTCAATGGCAAACTTAAGGATTAGCTCAAATAATCATAGCTCACAGTAAACTAGTCTTTGCATACACTACTGTGGTATTCAAGGCAGGAAATACAGTTTCTAGTGCCAGCCACATAAATGTTTCAAAAGAAATAAAAGAATGTTCTGGATTTGCTTTTGTTCTGATGCAGGAAATTTTTGTTGAGTCAAAGCTTCTGTGCTATAACTTAAATTTCCTGGGAGTAAATGCAAGTTAAATGTGTGGTGCTCATGGATTGTTTCAGGTAAGTTCACCTTCCTGTGGGGTATGGAAGGGCACATTGCCTCACTGGTGTTGACCAGGTAATTCCAGGCTGACTGACTCAGGTTATATTCCTGGAATAAGGTGAAACTTCACTTAAGTTAGGCATTAATTCTTAATTTGCTTACATGGGGCTTAGCACAAATGACTCCACAGGGGGTCTGTTGTCTCTTTTTTTAACAATCATTAAATGCACCATGAAAGGGTCAAGTTAAAAACATAATTAACTCAATGGCAAACTTAAGGATTAGCTCAAATAATCATAGCTCACAGTAAACTAGTCTTTGCATACACTACTGTGGTATTCAAGGCAGGAAATACAGTTTCTAGTGCCAGCCACATAAATGTTTCAAAAGAAATAAAAGAATGTTCTGGATTTGCTTTTGTTCTGATGCAGGAAATTTTTGTTGAGTCAAAGCTTCTGTGCTATAACTTAAATTTCCTGGGAGTAAATGCAAGTTAAATGTGTGGTGCTCGCTCTATGGTGTTCTTTGCAATTTTGTATTTCTCCAAAAAATGTAGAGAATAAAAGGCTTCTAAGGCCAAGGCTGCTTGGTTTTCTCAGGGGTATTTCATGTATTTTGTGTCAACTTCAGAGTCGCTGCAAGTTGTTAAAGAAATTACATGTGAGTTGATGAGTTCAATATGGTCTTTCTTTCACAGAATTCCTCCACCTCGAGCTCCCCCAATGAACATCCTCTCTGCGGTCATCACTGAAGCCTTTGGTGTGGCCCTTGTCGGCTATGTGGCCTCACTGGCTCTTGCGCAAGGATCTGCCAAAAAATTCAGATATTCAGTTGATGACAATCAGGTGTAGTATGTCCCAGTCCCTCTCCACACCTCTCCACAGCTATTGTATCATTTGACGTGTACTCCCAGATGCTGAAAATGTTGAACTTATGAAAAACACAGCTCTCCTAAGTGTATAACAAGAATGGGTAGCACAGACCGAAACAAAAATCTGTAAATCACTGATAGAAAGGTGAAAATCTGAGCTTCGTGGGTTGGTTATAGTACACTTTTGTTTTTAAATAGAGGGATATCTTGATGTTCCTTTTGTTTTTAGGAGAAAATCTAAATATATTTATGATTGCATGCCAACTTTGAGAAAATACTCAGATTTCAAAGTACAAAGAACACTATTTCTCCTCTTAGTAAAAAACTAAAGGATGCAAGGGTTTCTTAGCACACCAAGGATGAAGATTTTATTGAGAGTTTTCTGAATCTACTTCTGCTAGTGTTTTGTCTCAAAGCCCATGGCCCCGCATTCCTATACAGGTCTGCAGGCATAGCTGTGCGGTAGGGGTTAGAAGGCCAAAGTGCCTCTGTCTAAATCTCACTCTGAAATGGTCTCTATGCCCCAGTTTTGTCACCTGTACAAAAAGCAGATTTATTCAGTCAGCAGATGTGTATTTAACCCTGCTGAATGGCAAACACCAGTCTAGGAACAAGGGATGGAATGGTGCGTAACGCAGACTGTGTCTTTCTTCATCTCGGAATATCCCGGTGGCGTCCCATAGTACTTAGATTAAAAGCCTATTGCCAAGGCTTACAAGGCCCCACCTGACCTTGCTACCACCCCTTTCCCTCTATGGTCTCATATTTTTTTTGTAGCCTGTTCTAGCCTCACTTCCTTGTTTTTTTTCTTGAGTTTACTAGTTATGTTGCTAGCTCAGGATGTCTGTACTTGCTGTTCCCTTTTCCAGAAATTCTGTACCATTCTATTCCTCCTTTATTTAAATATTTCCTTCTTAGAGAGGCCTTGTTTGGTAAGCTAAAATCCTAATCTCCAAAACTTTCCACTCTCTGTTTTACTTTCTGTATTCATCTTGTTTATTGGTAGCATCCCTCTGGTAGAACACCAGTCTGTGAGGGCAGGGATTTTTATCTGTGTTCCTGGCAACAGCAGAAGCAGAAAAGTATTAGGAAGCTTCTGCAGGAATTCAGGTGACATCTGATGACTTGGACCAGGATGTAGCAATGAAGGAGGTGGGAAGTGGACAGTTTGTGAATTGGATGTGGGCACCATCTGGGCAAAGGGGAAGTCAAGACTCTGTCTGAAGCTTTTGGCCCAAACAAATAGAGCTTGAGGTGGGGAAGGGTGTGGGAGGACCAGAGTGGGAATATGTAGAGCAATAGCCTGATTAATTAAGCTTGGGATACCTGTTAACCATTCAAATGAAAATGCTGAGTAATAGGTTACCTATACCAGTCTGAAGTTCAAGAGTGGTCTAGGCTTGGAGATATAAATATGGCAGCTATCAACATGCTTTTGGGTAGCTCAGAACAGAGAAAGAAGTGATCCGATATTTGTGATTGTTTGTATGAAAAGGGACCACAGAGGAGGCTGAGAAGTGGCTAGGGAGGTCGGAGGAAACCAGGAGGGTGAGAGGCTCAGGAAGGACCAGGAAGGAGGCTTTAAGGCGGAGAATGTGAGCGATTGCGTCAAATGCCACTTTTACTGCCAGGGGAGGTAGGAATTAACCATTGGATTTTGCACTCTGGAGGTCATAGGTGGAGTGGTGGGAACAAAACCCTTTATTGTAGTAACTTGAAACCTGAGTAATTGGCAGCAGAGACAGTAAATACCTTGTGCTTCCCTATAAAGTTGTTATTGTTACAAGGATAGAATGAGTAAAGGGCTCAGAACAGTTTCTGGCTCATTGTAAGCACGCAATAAATGTTAGCTATTTTTAGAATGATGGTTAAATTACTACTAGCGGAGAGAACAGAAATAGAATACAAAAGACGTCTCATTCTATGGCAAGCTTTATCTGTGGCCTCTAAAATTTGGGCTTCCCAGGTGGCACAGTGGTAAGAATCCACCTGTCAGTACAGGAGACGCTGGAGATGCAGGTTCCATCCCTGGGTCAGGAAGATCGTATCCAGTAGGAAACGGCAACCCACTCCAGTATTGTTGCCTCAATAAACAGACTCCTCCATGGACAGAGGAGTCTGGCCGGCTATAGTCCGTGGTGTTGCAAAGAGTTGGGCATGACTGAGCACATTTCACACTCACACACACACACACACACACACACACGCTAAATGTGAATTGTGATTAGGAAATGGTACATTTCCCGGTTATCATTCCTGTAGGAATTCCTGGCCCATGGCCTCAGCAACGTGATCGCTTCGTTCTTCTTCTGTATTCCAAGTGCTGCTGCTATGGGAAGAACTGCTGGCCTGTACAGCACAGGAGCAAAGACACAGGTAACTTCATTCTTCAACAGGCGCAGAAGGACTGAGAGAGAGAGCAATGAGCGTCTCTCTAAATTCCCAAGACTATTGCTATTTCTTTAGTCTCTTAAAACTAGCATCAAGGCAGTTTATCTGTTCTCTTTCTTAGAAACGATCCTTGAGAAGCTGAAGGAGTCAATGAGCAGACAAAAGGAAATCAGGACTTTTTTGCTGTCAATCGTTGAGCAAAAGCTCCCTCTAGTGGTGCCTCTGATTTTACTTTTTGCTAATTTAACCCGTATGTTTGAAATGTTAAAATCTTAGTTCATTTCCTTTGAATAGAACGAAAGCCGTTGTATGCAACATCAGTCCTTGATACTGACATGCCCGTCTATAGAGATGTACGAGTATGTGAATGAATAATACAATGTCTATGCACATTTTCTATCCTTTATCGAGCCCATCTTTGCATGAAATGTTCCCTTGGTATCTCCAATTCTCTTGAAGAGATCTCTAGTCTTTCCCATTCTGTTGTTTTCCTCTGTCTCTTTGCATTGATTGCTGAAGAAGGCTTTCTTATCTCTTCTTGCTATTCTTTGGAACTCTGCATTCAGATGCTTATATCTTTTCTTTTCTCCTTTGCTTTTCGCCTCTCTTCTTTTCAGTGCTATTTGTAAGGCTTCTCCAGACAGCCATTTTGCTTTTTTGCATTTCTTTTCCATGGCGATGGTCTTGATCCCTGTCTCCTGTACAATGTCACGAACCTCATTCCATAGTTCATCAGGAACTCTGTCTATCAGATCTAGGCCCTTAAATCTATTTCTCACTTCCACTGTATAATCATAAGGGATTTGATTTAGGTCATACCTGAATGGTCTAGCGGTTTTCCCTACTTTCTTCAATTTAA
>SJYX01003476.1:381060-405073 GCA_006410675.1 Oreotragus oreotragus
TGCTTCTTCTCCCCTTCTTCTTCTTCAACTTTTTACCTGTCTCTTATACACATCTGATTTCTTTGGAAGGAATCATGCTAAAGCTGAAACTCCAGTACTTTGGCCACCTCATGTGAAGAGTTGACTCATTGGAAAAGACTCTGATGCTGGGAGGGATTGGGGACAGGAGGAGAAGGGGACGACCGAGGATGAGATGGCTGGATGGCATCACGGACTCGATGGCCTTGAGTCTGAGTGAACTCCAAGGGATGGTGATGGACAGGGAGGCCTGGCATGCTGTGATTCATGGGGTCGCAAAGAGTCGGACACGACTGAGCGACTGAACTGAACTGATGAACATTTTGGCTTAATGAAACAATTGTGTGTTTTAGGAACTCAAATCAATTTGACATTTTAGAGCCTCCTGTACACTAGTTATTATGCTCGATACTAGTAAGATATCAGTGGTGGTAATTAAGATGATTCTGTGATGGCGAGGATGGTAGTGGTGTTGGTGGAAGCATATATTGAGTTATATACCAGGCATTTCATGTCATGCTTTTTTTTTTTTTTAATAAATGAACTCATTTAATATTTTAGGAAACTCTGTGAAGGAGGCATAATTATTATCCTAGGTTTCCACATGAGAATATTGAGGAAAAGAGGGTTAAACTAACTTACCCAGGTCACGGAGCTAGGAAGTGGTGGAGCTGAGATTTGAATCCAGGTAGATTTACTCCAAAGCTTGCATTCTTAACCACTGTTCTATACAAGGAAATTCATGTGTGTGTTTATTTAATAAATCAACACGAACAGCTAACCATTGTTAAAACAATTCATGCGTATTTTATTTTATTTTTAGGACTTAAACTGTATTGTTTGGTTGTGACGGGTCTTTGTTGCCGCACGTAGGCTTTCTCTAGTTGCAGTCAGTGGGGGGCGCTCTTTGTCGCCCTGCGTGGGCTCCGCACTGCAGCGGCTTCTGTTGCAGAGCGCACGCGCTAGACACGGGCTTCAGGAGTTGCAGCACGTGGGCGCAGGAGTTGCGGCACACGGTGCTCTGCGGCATGTAGGATCTTCTTGGACCAGAGATCCGACTGGTGTCTCTTGCATTGCAAGTGGAACCTTTGCCTACTGAGCAACAAACCTATTTTTTAGTAGTCTGCTGCTGCTGCTGCTAAGTCACTTCAGTCGTGTCCGACTCTGTGTGACCCCATAGACGGCAGCCCACCAGGCTCCCCAGTCCCTGGGATTCTCCAGGCAAGAACACTGGAGTGGGTTGCCATTTCCTTCTCCAATGCGTGAAAGTGAAAAGGGAAAGTGAAGTCGCTCAGTCGTGTCCGACCCTCAGCGACCCCATGGACTGCAGCCCACCAGGCTCCTCCTCCATCCGTGAGGTTTTCCAGGCAAGAGTACTGGAGTAGGGTGCCATTGCTTACCTTATATTAAGTCCTTCTGGGGGTGTTGTAGAAGAGTAAATTTGAAAAGTGTATAGTTCTTGACCTTGGGAGAAAGTGGCAAGAGAAAGATGGGTAAATGAACATTAAAATATAGCATACAAGTAATACAATTATTGAATGTACCATGGTGCAGAGTTGAAGCAGTAACAAATTCTGAATCTATAATAGTATGATATATTATTGCCACAACTCATCAGCAAAGATGTGTAATTCTCATTCACCGTTCTTTTACATGACAATTTGATTTTTAGGCAGCTCGTGATTTAAACAAACTCTCAAATAGTTGTAATCTAAATTTGAATGTTTAATACATAGTGTACTCACATATCATTCCTTACTCTGAAGACTTACATCTATAAAATTCTAGGATTCTATAGTGATTTCCACCTCGTTTCTTACAAGGATGAGTGTGTGAGATTTCCTTTCATCAGTTCTGCATGGCATTCTCTTTGTTAGACTTCAGAAGAAATAAAAGGCACCTAACAAAATACTAATTCAGAGAAGCAAACCTCAGCCGCACTGTAGTTTTGTGCTCTTTTGCTTGTTGAGATCGTCCCTAATCTGCTCAGCTAGTCCCATTAAATTGCCCAAGAAAGCAGTCTGATTTAATGTGCATACCCCAATTGAGGATGTTTTCCCATGGTGGTCATTTTGGCATTACAACTATTAAGTTTACGTGGGGATAACAGACATGATTTGAAGAAGGCACTGGGGCAGCCAAGTCTTAAAAGTTTTGTTCTAAATAGGCTATTTGTGAAACCAGCTTTCCATGTGACCAGACTTCATGAAGTGAGCCCTTAAAATATCTCTCTTTCTCTCGTAGGTGCTAGACTTATAACCAGTAAGTTAATCTAGAAGAATGAAAATCTTTCAACTTTCAGGCTAATAATAGTCAATCATTTCACCAATTGACTTTCTCATTCAGAAACACTATGAGTATTTCTGTAGAAAGATAGCTTTTAAAATGCAGATATGGCCTTGTTCCTTCCTCCCAGAGCCCATAACAGGTCTTAGTTTTCTGACCTTTCAGCTACCCAAACTGTGTGCTTCCCCCCACAGCCTCATCCTGGACAGTTTGCCTCACTCTCAGCTCTCTCATCACAGCGCCTCCTTCCTCGTCAGCTCTGGTGTCTTCTTTTTATCCCTTTTATCTCTGTGGCTGCTTCCTTTTCCCTTCTAAGTTAACTCCTCCCATTCATCAGATTGCACCAAGACATGTGGGCCAGCTGTGTTCTTTTCTTCAGAGACCTTGGCTCTATTGAACTTTCCATGTTTGTCAGTGTAATTATGCGATTGACGTCTGCCTTCTGCTCTTAACTTCAGCTCCTAGAGAGTCCCTGTCTGCTTTTGTTCTCCATGTCATCAGTGTCCAGCCCAAGACTTAGCACATAGTAGGTGTTCACTAAGTGTGGAAAGAATGAATGAAAAATGAAAGTATTGGATGATTATAAAACTAGTCAATTTTGCTGATTTAAGAAGGGACAGATCAAGTCAGGCAAGAGCTTTTATTCTCACTTAATATTTGAAGTACATTTGAAATCAGGAAAAATGCTTTCATTTGAAATCAGGCTTAGGATCATAGACTTTGGAGAAGCACTATTGAATAGTGTCAACTTTAAAAAATGAACAGCAGGAGAGAGTTGTGAGTTCAGTTTTATTTGGGGAAAAATGAGGACTGACGCCCAAGAGCCAGCACCTCAGACAGCTCTTGAGAAATTACTCCGAAGGGGCGGGGGGGGAAGGTCAGTGTACACCTGATTTTGGTGAAGGGGGAATACGTGCCGTCAAGCATCTATTTTTTCTAGATGGTTTCTGCTAGTCTCATGAGGCTTTCTGCTGCGCACAAGAAAGACCACCATGAAGGATTTTAGTGCTTTTCTAGTTATGAGAAGATATAAGAATTGGGCTCATAAAATCAGTTCCTGAAAATATCTAACTATCCGAAGACCATCCTGCAAGTTTTTAGCACAGAGAGCCTCATTTCCGCTCTCCACCCTGAACTTTCTTCAGGGAATGTTCTAAATCAGCAGCTGCCATAACTCATGATTTCCTCCCTGTAGAGGCAGACGGCAAGCGCCAATTTGCAGTGGACCATAGAAACACTATGGTCCACTAAATTACGCTAAATAGGTAATTGAAATTTTCAGGTAGTTATGTTTTAAAAAGTAGAAGGAAACTGGTAATATTAGTTTTAATACTGTATTTTAATTTACTTAATGAAGTAAAAGTATTATTTCAACAAATAACTTATGTAAAAACTATTAATGATGTATTTTATATTCTTTTTTAAATTAAGATTTCAAAATCTCGTGTGTATCTTACATTTACAGCATCTCTTACACCCACCAGCTACATTTCAAATGCTCATGGGTCACACGTGGCTATATGAGACAGCACATTTGGGACCATTTTATATACAAATGAGTTGATTGTCAAGCCTTTCAATACTTTAGAAAATCAAATAAAAACGTTTGAATTGAAACAACAAAAGATAATAATTGTGGAATACCAAGTGCCATAGTCAAAGACCCAAAGACATTTCTGTCCTCCACATGTCAGAACATTTTCACTGTGATTTCCTTTAGATGTGGCATGAAGAACATGGCTATCTAAGAATAAGAAAGTCTTGGTGCTGCCTAGACATATAGCACAAATAAGTGTGGTGGGTCTCTCTTCTTTTCTTGCCTTTAAAGAATGTTAATTAGGAGAGAAAGCACTGTAACCCTCTCCACCCCTATTGCCCTGTGTTATTATTATTATTATTTTGCTTCCAACAAAGTGGATACAGTGTTTTTCGGGCGGTTTGAGAGGCACAGTCAAGCCATAAAGGGTGAGAGGCAGAGCTCAGCCACAGCTGAAAATGATGGCTGGTTTCTGTGGCACTGAGATTGCTCCTGGGTCCTAATTTGCCAAACTATATTCCTTTATTCTTTCAGAATTTGTCTTATTGCTTCCAACTTCATTTAAATCCTTCTTAATCTAGCCTCAGTTACCAGGTACCCTCTTTTTCTCTTTCACCACTTTCTGAAATCTTATTGCCATTCTGCTGTTTTCCAGAAAGCTATGCAGACTGTGAGTGCTAGACATTCTTTGCATTCTTTGAAAACTACTTAGAAAGGGAATGGTTAGCATGTCCTTCTCCCTCCAGCCCTGTCTACAGGTATAGATTGGTTGCGAACTTAAAAAATATTCACAACCTAAAAGTTTAGAATTATGTTTTATTCAATGGGAATTCTTACGATTTCAAGCATCTCAAGTAACCCTGATACAACTGCTCTGAGGAGGCAAGGGGAGGAGCCAGGTTATATAGAAGTTTTGCAGCAAAGGGCAGGCAGTCTGAACATCAAAAGATTATTGTTAATTAGAAGAAGACAAATATCTCAAGTTAAGGAATTCAGCTCTTTTCTATGTAAGGGAAGATACGAGAGTCCAGGCTCATTGAAATCTTTCTTGTCACACGCGTCTCAGCTATCTGGGGCCGGTGTCCCGTGTTTCTCACAGCCTGGGCTTCCTTGAGGCTCACCATTAGGGTGTGGTTGCGGTCTGCTGGCAGGTTGCAGTTCTCCTTCCTGAATGCCCTTAGGGCCGGAAGCTCACAGCGGAAGGCGGCAATCACCGATGACTGTGACACCCCTTGTGTACTAATATGGCAGGAAATATTCCATTTTTCAGTCCCTCCCCTTGGTCAGGAATTTGACCAATATTTGGGAGACATTTCATGACCAATTTTTGTTCCACAGTGCTGGGAAGCTGATCCCAGATTAGGTGAAAATTCTCGATATACAACTCAAGGTATTAAATTCTGGATTAAGCCTACTGATAGATAATAAAAGACTCTCTGTATGGTCTATCTTCTAACCTATTATGATCCAGGAGATATTTCCCTTGTTGCCTTTTCCATACCTAGAATCACACTATTACAATTATTGATTGCATACAGAACTATAGGTCTGATCAACTGTTTCAAGTTGCCCAGTCACCTACATTTGTTGGAGGCTTGGTTACACACGAAGAGACAACAGTCTTATGAAATAGACAGATATAAATAATGTAGCTAGTAACATTGACAAAGGCATAGTGTAGCAGAGACACAATGCACAAAAAATTTGGAAACAAGCAGCAAATTAAAATAATGATTAGTATAACTAGTTTCAGTCTAGTTCCAGTAAACCATCAACTCCATAGGAGAACCAGCTACCGAAGCCAAATTCTGGCAGGATAAGGTAGAGAGTAAAAGATAAATGTTTTATCTTTGCTTACAAAGACATATTTTATCAGCTTGTTTTAGATCATGGCATAAGAGAAAAAGGTTTACCGGAAAACAGATTCAAGGAAGTATGTTTTAAAATCAAAGTTATAGATCATATTTATCAATTTATTTAGTCCCATATAATTGATTCCTGTTGGTCTGCATGAAGTAATCAGGTCTTCCTTTAGAGTTCATCATTTGTTACCCAGTTCAGTGTCATCGTCTAAAGGCTATCAGAAATTCACATTTGTTTAAAAGGTTCTTTTATGAGTCTTCTTGAAAAATCTTTATTTTGTAAAAGGAGTGTAAAATTATGATTGTCTATAAAAGATATAACTTAAAATAGCATGGTTAAAGATTTGAGTACAGTGTAATTAGTAGGAAACTTGGATATTTCTGTAACATATAACATTTTAGGATAATAATTAGAATTATGACTGATAACATTTTATCAGACCATATCGGATGTTAGGGTTTTTATATACATTTTGATTCCCTGGTGGCTCAGACAGTAGAGTCTATCTGTAACATGGAAGACCTGAGTTTGAACCTTGGGTTGGAAAAATCCCCTGGAGAAGGAAATGGCAATCCACTCCAGTACTCTTCCCTGGAAAATCCATGGACAGAGGAGCCTGGTGGACTACAGTCCATAGTGTTGCAAACAGTTGGACACGATTGAGTGACTTCACTTTCTATAAATTCTAGAATATCTATATTAATGGTATTTATTCTTGTACTACGGCAATCACCGATGACTGTGACACTCCTTGTGTACTAATATGGCAGGAAATATTCCATTTTTCAGTCCCTCCCCTTGGTCAGGAATTTGACCAATATTTGGGAGACATTTCATGACCAATTTTTGTTCCACAGTGCTGGGAAGCTGATCCCAGATTAGGTGAAAATTCTCGATATACAACTCAAGGTATTAAATTCTGGATTAAGCCTACTGATAGATAATAAAAGACTCTCTGTATGGTCTATCTTCTAACCTATTATGATCCAGGAGATATTTCCCTTGTTGCCTTTTCCATACCTAGAATCACACTATTACAATTATTGATTGCATACAGAACTATAGGTCTGATCAACTGTTTCAAGTTGCCCAGTCACCTACATTTGTTGGAGGCTTGGTTACACACGAAGAGACAACAGTCTTATGAAATAGACAGATATAAGTAATGTAGCTAGTAACATTGACAAAGGCATAGTGTAGCAGAGACACAATGCACAAAAAATTTGGAAACAAGCAGCAAATTAAAATAATGATTAGTATAACTAGTTTCAGTCTAGTTCCAGTAAACCATCAACTCCATAGGAGAACCAGCTACAGAAGCCAAATTCTGGCAGGATAAGGTAGATAGTAAAAGATAAATGTTTTATCTTTGCTTACAAAGACATATTTTATCAGCTTGTTTTAGATCATGGCATAAGAGAAAAAGGTTTACCGGAAAACAGATTCAAGGAAGTATGTTTTAAAATCAAAGTTATAGATCATATTTATCAATTTATTTAGTCCCATATAATTGATTCCTGTTGGTCTGCATGAAGTAATCAGGTCTTCCTTTAGAGTTCATCATTTGTTACCCAGTTCAGTGTCATCGTCTAAAGGCTATCAGAAATTCACATTTGTTTAAAAGGTTCTTTTATGAGTCTTCTTGAAAAATCTTTATTTTGTAAAAGGAGTGTAAAATTATGATTGTCTATAAAAGATATAACTTAAAATAGCATGGTTAAAGATTTGAGTACAGTGTAATTAGTAGGAAACTTGGATATTTCTGTAACATATAACATTTTAGGATAATAATTAGAATTATGACTGATAACATTTTATCAGAACATATCAGATGTTAGGGTTTTTATATACATTCTGATTCCCTGGTGGCTCAGACAGTAGAGTCTATCTGTAACATGGAAGACCTGAGTTTGAACCTTGGGTTGGAAAAATCCCCTGGAGAAGGAAATGGCAATCCACTCCAGTACTCTTCCCTGGAAAATCCATGGACAGAGGAGCCTGGTGGACTACAGTCCATAGTGTTGCAAACAGTTGGACACGATTGAGTGACTTCACTTTCTATAAATTCTAGAATATCTATATTAATGGTATTTATTCTTGTACTATAGCCTCAAGTTTATTTTCAATTATTTGACTGTATATCTGAATTAAAAATGCCAAATAGACTTAGCTTAACATTCCTCTCTGAGATATCTCAGCGATGTTTCTTCAAAGTGTCCCAGAGTTATCTGGAGATGAAAAGAGCTTTAGTTAGATTTTCATATTTGGAAAGTTTGTTAGAAATACCAAAATTATTTAAAAACACAGCAGGATCATAGGTCACTGAAACAATGTTTATTTAACCAAAGTCACAAAAATAATTAAAATAAAATAAATATAGATCACTTAAGGGTACAGAAACTCATAGAATCTGTTATCCCAAAGGAGCACTTTTAATAGAGAAATCAACTTCCAGTCTGCATTGGCTTACTTAACAAACCCACTTAGTTAACTTCAATCTAAATTTACTTAATCCTGATTATGTCTAAAACTTCTTCCTTCTCAGGCTTCCTTTCCACACTCTGTCATCATTTTCTGCATCCAGCTTGTCTCTCATTTTCTATCCAAATAAAATCAGCTAGCTCTTTATCTTTCTTTTCCCTCAATAAAATGTCTGATGCTATAAAGAGCAATATTGTATAGGAACCTGGAATGTTAGGTCCATGAATCAAGGCAAATTGGAAGTAGTCAACCAGGAGACGGCAAGAGTGAATGTTGACATTTTTAGGAATCACCGAACTAAAATGGACTGGAATGGGTGAATTTAACTCAGATGACCATTATATCTACTACTGTGGGCAAGAATCCATTAGAAGAAATGGAGTAGCCCTCCTAGTCAACAAAAGTCTGATATCAGTACTTGGATGCAATCTCAAAAATGACAGAATGATCTCTGTTCATTTCCAAGGCAAATCATTCAATATCACAGTAATCCAAGTCTCCGACCAGTAATGCTGAAGAAGTTGAAGTTGAACAGTTCTATGAAGACCTACAAGACCTTTTAGAACTAACACCCAAAAAAGGATGTCCTTTTTGTTATAGGTGACTGAAATGCAAAAGTAGGAAGTCAAGAAACACCTGGAGTAACAGGCAAATTTGGCCTTGGAATACAGAATGAAGCAGGGCAAAGGCTAATAGAGTTCTGCCAAGAGAAGACACTGGTCATAGCAAAGACAGTCTTCCAACAACACAAGAAAAGACTCTACACATGGACATCACCAGATGGTCAACACCGAAATCAGATTGATTATATTCTTTGCGGTCAAAGATGGAGAAGCTCTATACAGTCAACAAAAACAAGACCAGGAGCTGACTGTGGAAAGGATGTCCTTTTTGTTATAGGTGACTGAAATGCAAAAGTAGGAAGTCAAGAAACACCTGGAGTAACAGGCAAATTTGGCCTTGGAATACAGAATGAAGCAGGGCAAAGGCTAATAGAGTTCTGCCAAGAGAAGACACTGGTCATAGCAAAGACAGTCTTCCAACAACACAAGAAAAGACTCTACACATGGACATCACCAGATGGTCAACACCGAAATCAGATTGATTATATTCTTTGCAGCCAAAGATGGAGAAGCTCTATACAGTCAGCAAAAACAAGACTGGGAGCTGACTGTGGCTCAGATTATGAAGTCCTTACTGCCAAATTCAGACTTAAAGAAAGTAGGGGAAACCACTAGACCATTCAGGTATGACCTAAATGAAATCACTTACAATTATAGAGTGGAAATGAGAAATAAAGTTAAGGAATTAGATTTGATAGACTGAATGCCTGAAGAACTATGGTTGGAGGTTTGTGACATTGTACAGGAGGCAGTGATCAAGATGATCAATCAGAATCCAACAACACATTAAAAAGATCATACACCATGACCAAGTGGGCTTTATCCCAGGGATGCAAGGATTCTTCAATATCCNAATTCAAATCCCATACTCCCTGGGAAAATAATTATATTACAAGTGTTCCCAGGAGTAAGTTTTGAACCCACATCAGATATCCCAGTCCAGAGGTATGCCACCAGGAAGATGAACCCCTAGAATATTTGGCTTTGAAGGTCAGCAGGACTTAACTGCAGGAGCCCCACAGGATCATGGGAAATAGAGACTTCATTCTTAAAGGGCACATACAAAGTCTCATGTCCACAGGCATACAGGGTGAAAGAGATAATTTGATAAAAGCCTAGGCCAGATCTACCTGCCTATCTTAGAGAATCTTCTGGAGGGACCAGGGGAGTGCCTACAGCTCATCCTGGGGACATAGACACTGATGGCAGACATACTAGGGAACATTCAACCATATAAACACTGTTGGTATTGGTGGCTGACATCTTGGTTCAGTGGCACAAAGACCTGCCCTACACAATAGCCTGTAGGTGACACTGTTGGGACACCTCAGGCCAAACAACTGGGCGGGGACACAACCCCACCCATCAGCAGACAGGCTGCCTAGAGACTAAAGAGCTCACAGGCACTTCTGGGCTCACCCCATAGACACAGCCCATCCCACCAGGGGACCAAAATCATCCATCCACCAGCACAGAGGCACTGGCCACTCCAACAGAAAGCCTGAGGAAGCCTCTCCACCAGCTACATCCACCAGGGGGCAGACACCGGAAGCAAAAAAGCTACAATCCTGAACACAGACTAGATCCTACCCTGGGATCAGCTGGACCCTGGCCTGGCTTAATAGCAGGCAAATACAACCTTCAGGACACCCAACTTCAAGCCTATACCCAACTGTGTCTGGAGCCAAATATCCACCCCCTCCCTATTCCAGTAATCTGAAAGGAGTTCTGGGATCCCTGGGCCCTGCAGCCAGACTTTAGGAACTAACTCTACCTGCCAGTAAACCTGTGCTAACCCCAGAGACTTTGTGATTTTGGGACTCTAACTCTATCCACCAGTGAACAAGCATTATCCCTTGGCCACCTAGGATTCTGCAACCAGCCACCTCTTGGTCAGGTCCCACTAAGCAGCAGTTAGCAGCATCCACACAAGGCCTAACAGACTGCCCATATAATTAGCCTGCCACTATAGAAGGACCAACTCAGCCCTCTAAAAGTGAACCCCTAGAGCATATAGCTTGTATAAAGAGAGAGGAGTGCATTGCTGGGATGCATAGGATGTCTCCTACAGAGGGCCACTTATCCAAAGTCGAAAAAACTAACCTATCACATACAAAAAAATACAATAACAACTTATGCAAAATGAGACATCAGAAGAATATGTTATAGGCAAAGGAACAAGATAAAACCCTAGAAAAAGCACCAAGTGATGTGGAGATAAGCAACCAACCCGAGAAAGAGTTCAGAGTAATGATCATAAAGATGATCAAAGTACTCAGGAGGAGAACGGATGTACAGTATGAGAAGTTACAAGCTTTTAACAGTTAGAGAATATAAAGAACAATCAAACTGAGATGAAGAATAACTGAAATGAAAAATATACTAGAAGGAACCAATAGAAGACTAAATAATTTAGAAGAACTAATCAGTTAGCTGGAAGATAGAGTTACGGGAACCACTGCCACAGAACAAAAAAGAAAAAAAATGAGGACAGTTTGAAGGAGCCTCTGGGACAACATCCACCCCACTAATATTTGCATTATAGTTATCTCAGAAGAAGAGAGAAAGAAAGGGCCCAAGAAAAGATGTGAATAGATAATAACAGAAAATCTCTTTAACTTAGGAAATGAAATAGCCAAGTCCAGGAAATGCAGAGTCCCATACAGGAGTAACCCAAAGAGGAATACACCAAGACACATTATAATCAAAATGACAAAAACTAAAAATAGAGAACACTAAAAGTAGCAAGGGAAAAATCAACAGATAACATACAAGGGAGTTCGTGTAAAAAAAATAAATACAAAAAAAAAAGAGAGAGATTATAAAAAAAAATAAAAAAAACATACAAGGGAACTCCCATAAGGTTATCAGCTGATTTTTCAACAGAAACTCCGCATGCCAGAAGGGAGTGGCAAAGCATAGTTAAATTGAAGAAAGGGAAAAANAAAAAAAATAAATACAAAAAAAAAAGAGAGAGATTATAAAAAAAAATAAAAAAAACATACAAGGGAACTCCCATAAGGTTATCAGCTGATTTTTCAACAGAAACTCCGCATGCCAGAAGGGAGTGGCAAAGCATAGTTAAATTGAAGAAAGGGAAAAACCTACAACCAACAATACTCCATCCAGCAAGGCTCTCATTTAGATTTGAATTTATTGAAAATCTGCTCCCCTACTTGTCTTGTAGTTCTTTATGTCTTTAGCTATAGAAGATCTTTTCTTGTAGGTTCTGGTCTTTTTCTCCTTTTCATGGATGGTTGTTCTGAAGATGGTTGTGCATGTTCTGCAGATCCTTGTGTGTAATGATTTTGGTATGCTCAACTCAGGAACAGCCAGGTGGAAGAGATGCAGAGGGCAAGGTATGGGGAAAGGGCTCAGAACATCCATGTACTTTCCAGGCCTGCCATTTTCCCCTAATCTGCTTGTGTTCACCTAAAAGGTTTACAGTTTTAAAAGATTAATTTAATTATAAGTAATTAAAGTAGTCCAGGGCTTCCTTTGTAGCTCAGCTGGTAAAGAATCCGCCTGCAATGCAGGAGATGCTAGTTTGATTCCTTTGTCAGGAAGATCCCCTGGAGAAGTGACAAGGTACCCACTCCAGTATTCCTGGGCCTCCCTGGTGGCTCAGATGGTAAAGAATCTGCCTGCAATGTAGGAGACCAGGGTTCAATCCCTGGGTTGGGAAGATCCCCTGGAGGAGGACATGGCAACCCACTTGCCTGGAGAATCCCCATGGACAGAGGAGCCTGGTGGGCTACAGTCCATGAGGTCACAGAGTTGGACATGACTGAGGAAATAAGCACATCACAAAGTTATGTTTGAGGATTATGTAATTAATAATAAAGGAATATTCAATAGGTTTTTCCCTGAACTTTGGTGAAGGAGCAGATATTAGTCTGAAAAAAGAAAAATCACTAACCATTAGAGAAAAATACATTAAAATTAGAAATAGGTTGAAGACTTAAAAAAGAAAGCTAGCCTAAATTAGGTTTGTTGTTTATTTACACTATGTTTAAAGTTTTATCAGGAGGAGGGAGTCATTAAGTATAGCTGTCTCATATTTTTAATTCCAGAAATTGATACTGTACACCATCTTAAGGACTAGGTAATAATTTTACTATTCATTCTGTTCCACTGTGTGAAATTATGTTGGCTTAGAGCTAGGTTAAAAAAATTAAAAAAAAAAAAAACTATGAATGTGACTATTATCTGAATCTGTAAGTGCCTTTTTATTCATTCCAATCTGTGTGCTCAAATTTGAGTTCATATCACACTCATGAGATGTTTTTTAATGAATGTGCTACCCTGAAAAGGTGAATGTTCAAAACACTGCAGAAGCAAATGTGACCAAAATTCAATAAACTAACAGATTCTGTATGTGCCTCAGCTAAGCAGGGTTTTGAAAATTCACCCTGAAGGCTAGAATATTGTCTTTGTAAGAATCTGAGCTTTCATATGAACACCTGGGGATACGAGAGCTGTGAGAAACAAATCTAATATAAGTTAAACGCTATTGCAAGGTTGCATTAAATAGAAGAGCTGTACAAAAGTTCTCCTTCGTCTTGGAGTTTTTTCTCCACCCTATGTCAAGAATATCAAATACTGTACTATTTATCATCAATGTTTCAGTGACTTGGGAATGCAGAACATATCTTATAAAGTGCCACTGAAGTAGGTTTACAAATGTAGGTGACATGCTAAGCTGAGCCATGGAAAGATATTGTCCAAGGAATGGTCTCAGAAGTGAGTGACCTAATCATTTTAGAAGGGCTTATCTAAGTCTTAGATCTCTAAAATTCCGATTGTTCTTCCAACTGTAAGTTGATACAGTGATATTTCAGGTAGAGGTTATGTATGGGCTACAGTACTTTGGGATAAATTTACCTTCTCAGGGCACCTCTGACAGCACCATTCTAAGTGTCATATATGTGCTCAGTTGCTCAGTCATGTCTAACTCTTTGCAACCCCATGTACTCAAGCCCACCAGGTTCCTCCATCCATGGGATTTCCCAGGCAAGAATACTGGAGTGGGTTGCCATTTCCTCCTCCAAGGAATCCTCCTGACCCAGGGATAGAACGCACATCCCCTGCATTGGCAGGTGTGTTCTTTTACTCCTGAGCCATTGAGGAAACCTTTTAAGTATCGCTATTATTTAGTCACAAGGTCATGTCCGACTCCTGTGACTCCATGGACTGCAGCCCTCCAGGCTCCTCTGAGCCTGGTGGAATTCTCCAGGCACGAATACTGGAGTGGGTTTCCATTTTCTTCTCCAGGGGATTCTCCCGACCCAGGAATCGAACCCAGGTCTGCATAAGTGACAGATATTAATATATTCTCTTGAATTAATTACTTGTCCTTTTAAACTTTATGGTTTCCCAAGACATCGTTCTGTGGATTATCCTAACAACAGACTAGTATTGTGCTATAGACAATAGTGCTCTTTATTAAATATTACTGTGACAATCCAGCTACAAGGGGCCCAGAAAGTATAATAAGCAGAGGCATGTCTTATACCAGAAGTGATGCATGTCACTTCCTGTTTGGTTGGAAACCCTGTCAAGCACACTCTCTTTTCCCTCCAGACAGACAGGCTGCTCTGTTTTCAAAATCTCTCATTCGACAATGAGCAAAGTTCCTTATTTACCATGGCAGACACAGAACCATAAATAAAACTTGGTTATGTTAAGTCACTGAAAATTAAAGGTCCTATAATATTTCAGTGTAATTTATTTAGCCCATTCTGACAGATATAGGCTGTATCCATTTCAAATTTCAGTAACACACTCCTAGCCATGCTGCTGAGAAGAGCAGTTTGTGGAACAAATGTAGGCAACAATTTACGTTTTCTAAGATTGTGATTGCACAATAAACCAACATGGCCACAAACATCCATTTGCACTTGTTTCCACATAGTCAATGCTGTTCCTCTTATTCTACTTAATCTTTTCTTTATTCCTCTTCCTTAAAAAACCTTATGAGGTTAATAGAAGTTGGGCTACCCTTAGGCTTTACCAGTGTTTCATACTCAAAGACAACAGAACCTGTATTTTATGTCTCAGACATACTTTTTATGGCTATGCCTCTCAGTTCTTATGCATTTCTAAAGATGTAAAAGAGAAAGGACAAATAGTATGTTTTGAGCATTTTGTTTGGTGCAAGAGTCAATTTACCTACATTTATAGAATAACATTTATGTTTGCAAAGTAATTTGAGTTTCAGATTTGAAAATAAATATAGAAATAATATATTAAATATATAGAGCCCATGGCAGAACATTATATCTAAGGTTTGTTTTGCAGTGTAGAGCTAAAATATTTGTTGACAGGAAAAAAATAACTGCAGAATTTTTAAAAAGAGAAATGTTATTGTATCATAGGTTAGTAGGAATGTTTTGGAATTAAAACATGAGGTTAAGTCCTTACGGTGAGCTCAAAATAATATTGGTTTTGACTCATTCCTACACGTTGATTGGCAGAAAGCTAAGTGAAGCTCAGCATTAATCAGCCAAGATGATAAAGTCATAGGAGAAAGGCAAGCAGAGGGATGAGCCAGAGTCATGGAAAAGAAGGGGGGGAGTTTGACCATAAAGCACATGAGGATGCTAAACAGGCTTAGAAGAACCAGACACTGTTACAAAGCGTTGATTGATGGGGCAAAGTGGATTAATAATGCAAATCGAAGATTCCTAAAAATTAAAAACCAAAACAAATATTATGTTAAATCCTTGATGTACAATTGTCTCACTATGTGACTGCACCTGTTAATCAGTATATGTGGCTTATTGTCTTTTCCTTACAATATAAAAAATGACATATACCTTTAGTGATTTATAGAATAGTTAAGTGAGGTAATGTGTATAAAGCCTTGGTGTATATCTCAAACAACCTAGTATACACATGAAAATATTACCATAATTTATTGTTGCTTTGTTAATAATTTTCTATAGTTTCCCCCTCAACTGGCTTATACCCCTGACCCTAACCAATGGAAAAATACAAGGAGGATAGGACGGGTAATATCACTTAGTGAGTCAAACTGTAGTGGGTGTTACTCTAATAGTTCATATTCATCATTGCTGTGGTTGAAAATGTACATTTAGTTGTGGTTAAATAGCTCACAACGAAACAAAATCTCATCTGTATGACAGAAACTCTGTTGTGTTGGGCTTTGAACATAATCCAAGACACTCAAGCCAGTAGCAAAATGAGGCAATTGGAAAAATCAGAGTAAAAAAAGGCATTTTTCATGCTTATTTCCTTCAAAGGATGCTCTGATTTTGTTAATTGCCTCAAAGAGTGCTTCGATTTGCTATTTTCTACAAACAGTATTCTAATCTAGTTTATCCTCTGAGTTGCAGCTGTGTTCAAGTATCCTAATAGATTTGGTGCATGCTGAACTTTTCTTCTATAGTTAATTCACTTGGTTCTTCACGTGAATGATTTATACCTACTTAAGACTAAATTGGAAACCATCTCACTATTGCTTATAACGTCATTAAGACAGCTATTAGATGATATTAATTTGCACTTAGATAATACCTTTCATCTAAGGATCTCAAAGCACTCTATGGAAGTATATTTTTTAATGTAGGAAGACAGAAAAATGCAATACCATACATAGGAATGATATGCAAAGTAGAAAATAAAATTTTAAAAAATACCCTTATGTTTGAGTGTAAATCATTTATGCTGCTGATTAATTTTATGTTCTACAACCATCCATTTCTCATTTTTCTCTCCTTGTCTACGAGGTTTGTGGGTCTCTGTCTTCTTTAACTACATTCCTGGTGGTCAGTCTTCATACTTACAAGCCAACATTGTCTGATTCTTCTACCTTATGGTATGTATTTACTCCAACCTAATTTTATAATTAGACTGTTCCAAAAAGTATTGAAAGGATGTGAATTTGCTTTCAATAAACTGAGTTGATAGCTGTCAGATCTGCTGCTTATGTGTGTTAGCTTCCTAGAGGGTCAAGTGTCTTCAGTTAAAAAATGGTCAACACTAGAAAATGTGGGCTTTTATTCTGTGGCAAAGCAGTATCATAACAACACAGGGAAATGTCCTAAAGATACTGATTTCTAGGAAAACATCTGGTGTCCACAGAAAATTTTTCTTTTCCACATAAAATACATATATTTTTACTAAATCACACAAAAAAATGAATAAATTGATATGCTGTTATAAGGACAATCTAGTAAATATTATTTTATAATGAGGTTTGAGAAAAATAAATCCTAGCCGCAATTGTTATTCTCCTCTCTGTTGTGTTTATTTGCTTTAATTGTGCTTAAGCAGGTNTTACATGTGTCAATAGTCTATTCTCTTTATTATTGAGTAGTATTCTATTGTAGTGATGTACCAGAATTTATCTATTCACCAATTGGTAAACAGTTTAATTCTTATAGTTTTGGTGTTTACGAATAAAGCTGCTATAAATATTTACATGTACTTTGATAGGCATATGTTTTCATTTCTCTTAGGTAGTTTTAGGTCAGACATTACTTCATGAGAAACTGCCAAACGTTTTTTGGAAGTGGCTGCACCATATCTTAAGTCCCACTAGCAGTGTCTGAGAACTCAAGTGGCTCTGAGACCTTACTATTGATTATTTGTCTATATATTTATTTTTAACCACTCCAATATGCTTTTATTTCCTTTGATTCCTCCATAATTATATTTTAGGTATCTTTTTGGTCCTGTGAAAGCCTCTTTTCTCTTGGTAGGCTGACAGTTTGGCTAAATGTTCCTATTAGGACATGAACATTTGTTTATGTGAAACTGGTTCTCCATCAAGTGGAGCTTAGTTAGAAGTGAGCTGTTTTGAATTGCCTTTTGTCAACATATTGAGTTGGTTAAAACACAATACTAATGATTTTTTAAGATTTATAAAATTAAGTTTGTTTCACTGTAGAGACTGCTTCCATAATCCCATATAACTTTTTCATAGTAACAAAGGACTCCTAAGAAGAGCACAAAAGCTTCCATGGAAATTTGTCACCAGCCCAGAAAACCTCTAAAGCTGTGTGTATTCAGTTATTACCCACATAACTAAGAAATGAGAAGGGAGGTCAGGCTGAACAACAGTAGTCTTAAGTACAATTGAAGTGTCATTTTCACCATTAAACAAACAACAGAAAATTGTGGTGTGTGATAATAGTTGATGGTGTCCTATTTCTTTGTGTAGAATTGCTTTTCTCTCATTGCTGACTTAATTTGATCGTACTAGTTTGTCAGCTGTCACATTTGGGTTCCTTCAACTACAAAATATAGACAACAACAGTCTATATAATATAACAATCATGTGCCAACATTTTGTTTCTTTTTATCAGGAAGGACTAAGAATTATCTTTTCCTCCCTAAAACTTTGGAATAACAAAAAAAATTCAAGGATTTCTTTTTCTGCCTGTCTTGTGTTTTACAGGTGGCTTGTCTAGTATCTTGCATTTTTGTCCTGATAGTCATCTATACAATAGGGCCTTTGCTTTGCTGGCTGCCCATGGTAAGTAATACTTTTTATTATTTAATTTTAAAATTTAACATTAATGAGAATCATTCCATTTTAAACATTTCTTTGAAGAACAACCTCAATGATCCTAAATCTGAAAAGTTATGTGACGTAAGCAATGGTTGTATAGAGGAGAGGTAGAAAGAGCCCACACTGATGGGTAAGGTATGGGAGGGTACCATAGCTGTTTTCATTTAAATAGATTTATTCTGTATTCAGTTGGAAGGTTGAACTAAGCAATCTCTGTTATAAGAAATAGACTTTGGAAGAATTTTATAAAATTTAGACTCTTAGAAAATGCGTGCTGGGCAAGAGAGTAGGGAGCAAAATATTTCTTGCCACCCTTGATACATCTTTATACAAAGTGACTCAGAGCATTAGTACGGGTATCTGCATTGCTTTCCACAAACCTGTGACACTATAGGAAGATACTGGTCTTCAGGGATCCAGAGACAGTTCTTGTTCTAATTCTCCATTCATGTAATAAGAATAAATCATTTTCATGAGAGGATCTTCCAATAATCAAGTTTATTTCTCAAGAGACTTATAAATATATTCTTATGCAAGAAGATAATTTATACTCAAGATGATTAAAGAAATACATGTTATACTCAATGTGTGCAATAAATTGTAGTAAACAAATGGCAGTGAATAATTATTATAAAGTTAAGAGGACATTCAGTCTTATCACATTCACCCTTATAATTCACTACTTTTCTTTTAATTTCCTCCTTTTTTAAAGAATGGAATAACATTTACCCTGTGACTTTTCTAGAATTGATATTATGTTCTTAAAGTACAATAATAGGTTAGTTCTAAACAAAATGAATATTACTTTAGTCTTCCAAATGATGATAACTTTTCTCTAGTAAGTATTTAAAAAACAAAGACATAAAATACCTTGATTCTTTTAAATTTAGATTAAAATATTTATCTTGCATCTTCATCAGCTTATTTTTTATTTGTAGTGTGTTCTTGCAAGTATTATTGTTGTGGGACTGAAGGGAATGCTAATACAGTTTCGAGATTTAAAAAGATATTGGAATGTGGATAAAATTGACTGGGTAAGTAGAAGTTTGCCCTAAAATTGCTCTCTTGGCTTAAACACATGTTACAAAATAAGCTTTAATAGTTTCATTTGTAGAAGATAGTTTTAGCCATTTGAGACTTACATTTTACAAACAGTTTTTACTTATTTACAAACTATAATTTTTTTCAAAGTCTTAAGGCATGAAAATGTAAAATGTCTTTATAAGAACAGAAATGGAATTGTATCAAGTTTTGATTGATGTGCAGGGACGGGGGAGCCTGGCGGGCTGCCGTCTATGGGGTGGCACAGAGTCGGACACGACTGAAACGACTTAGCAGCAGCAGCAGCTGTTTAAAAACTTTTAAAAAAATGGTATCACTTGAGTGGTTTGTGAATTCCCAATTTCCATTATGAATTGATTATAGAAGTCAAGATCATCAAAAACAGCTAGTACAAATGTGACTATATATAACATATATGAAAAGCCGATGCTTTATTGACATAGGATAAACATATTAATAGTGACCATGCGCTCAGTCGCTTCAGTTCAGTTCAGTTCAGTCGCTCAGTCGTGTCCGACTCTTTGCGACCCCATGAATCGCAGCATGCCAGGCCTCCCTGTTCATCACCATCTCCCGGAGATCACTCAGGCTCATGTCTATCGAGTCAGTGATGCCATCCAGCCATCTCATCCTCTGTCATCCCCTTCGCCTCCTGTCCTCAATCTTTCCCAGCATCAGAGTCTTTTCCAATGAGTCAATGCTTCGCACAAGGTGGCCAAAGTACTGGAGTTTCAGCTTCAGCATCATTACTTCCAAAGAAATCCCAGGGCTGATCTCCTTCAGAATGGACTGGTTGGATCTCTTTGCAGTCCAAGGGACTCTCAAGAGTCTTCTCCAACACCGCAGTTCAAAAGCATCAATTCTTCGGCACTCAGCCTTCTTCACAGTCCAACTCTCACATCCATACATGACCACAGGAAAAACCATAGCCTTGACTAGACAGACATTAGTCGGCAAAGTAATGTCTCTGCTTTTGAATATGCTACCTAGGTTGGTCATAACTTTTCTTCCAAGGAGTAAGCGTCTTTTAACTTCATGGCTGCATTCACCATCTGCAGTGATTTTGGAGCCCCCCCAAAATAAAGTCTGACACTGTTTCCACTGTTTTCCCATCTATTTCCCATGATGGGACCAGATGCCATGATCTTCGTTTTCTGAATGTTGAGCTTTAAGCCAACTGTTTCACTCTCCTCTTTCACTTTCATCAAGAGGCTCTTTAGCTCCTCTTCACTTTCTACCATAAGGGTGGTGTCTTCTGCGTGTCTGAGGTGACTGATATTCTCCCGGCAATCTTGATTGATCTGTCGCTTAGTCATGTCTGAGTCTTTGCAGCTCCGTGGACTGTAGCTCCCCAGCCTCTTCTGTTCATGGGATTTCCCAGGCAAGAATACTAGAGAGGATTGCCATTTCCTTCTCCAAATGGTGACCATATTCATTCTAAATACTTTGTTTAAAAAAAAAAGATTTGTTTTTTTTAAGTGAGTTACATTGAAAAGAATAATATTACGTTAATAGAATATTGCTAGGAACAGACTTCTTCGGCAGCTCAGGTGGTAAAGAAGCTGCCTGCGATGCGAGAAACCAGAATTTGATCCCTGGGTTGGGAAGATCCCCTGGAGAAGGGAATGACAACCCATTCCAGTATTCTGGCCTGGAGAATTCCATGGACAGAGGAGCCTGGTGGGCTACAGAGAGTCAGACACGACTGAGTGGCTAACAACATAACATAAAGGAATGGATTAAATTATACTATAAAATGTGGATTGCACTAGCATCAGCTTTTATTATTCCTGTTCTAGAGAAATGCGTCTGTGTGAGAACATTGGGTATTTTCTCCCTCCCGCAAACAGGTGAGCTATTTCATGAGTAGACTCTGCTTAGTTCTGTTATGGCATTTATCATATTGAAATGCAATTGTCTATGTACTCCTCCTTCAAGTTCTTTACTCTGAGAGATGTTGGAGGATTATTTATGCTGGTGCCTAATTTAATAATGCTCCTCTTAAATTTCAATATTACTGAGCTTCTACCAAGGTACAATACTAGGTGTTCTGTGGAAATGCAGAGGTGAATAAAGAAGTACTGATCCTCTTCAGACGCTCATATCTGTGCAGCATGCAGACACAGACACAGTAACTGTTATGTGAGGCATGATACAACATAATGGAAGCAAAGTAAGACCTTGGCACTGGAGAGAAGTAGAAGCTGAAACGTTAACTTGGGTTAATACAGAAGAGTTACAGCACAGCTGAAATGTGAACTGAGACTTGAAGGAATAGTGTTTTTTAGGCCATCCAAGAGGCCAAAATTAACCAGGCTGATGAGGGAAGACTTTTTTAAGATGACATATATGAAGTGGCTCGTGGAAATAGGAAAACTGAAAAGATGCAAAGTTATTTAACAAGCTATTGATAATCCCATGATAAAGGTATTTATAAGAAACTCATTAATCACATAAGGGGTAGGACATTATCATAATGGAAGGGGAGAGATGTCAAGGAAGTGTCAGAGGATGAGATGGCATCACTAACTCAAACTAACATGAGTTTGAGTAAACTCAGGGAGATAGTGCAGGACAGGGAAGCTTGGCATGCTGCCATCCATGGGGTCGCAGAGTTGGACATGACTTAACAAATATATATATATATGCAATGCAATATCATTCAGCTATAAAAAGGAACAAAACTGAGTCATTTGTAGAGATATGGATTGACCTAGAAACTGTCATGAGGAGTGAAATATGTAGAAAGAGAAAACCAAATATCACAGAATAATGTATATGTGGATTGTAGAAAAATGGTGCAGATCAACCTATCTTCAGGGCAGGAACAGAGATGCAGATGCAGAGACTGGACATGTGGACACAATGGGGCAGATGGTGGGATAGATTAGATCGTGAGACTGACATAGATACGCTACTGTGTGTAAGGTAGAAGGCCAATGGGAACCTCGTGCAGTGCAGGGTACCCAGCTCAGGGCACTGTGGTGATCTGGATGGGTGAGATCCAAGAGGGTGGGGATATATGTAAAAGTTCAGTTCAGTTCAGTTCAGTTGCTCAGTTGCGTCTGACTCTTTGTGATCTCATGGACAGCAGCATGCCAGGCCTCCCTGTCCATCACCAACTCCCAGAGCTTACTCAAACTGATATCCATTGAGTCAGTGATGCCATCCAACCATCTCATGCTCTGTCGTCCCCTTCACCTCCTGCCTTCAATCTTTCCCAGCATCAGGGTCTTTTCCAGTGAGTCAGTTCTTCCTATCAGGTGGCCAAAGTATTGGAGTTTCAGCTTTAGCATCAGTCCTTCCAGTGAATATTCAGGACTGATTTCCTTTAGGATGGACTGGTTGGATCTCCTTGCAGTCCAAGGGACTCTCAAGAGTCTTGTCCAACACCATATTTCAAAAGCATCAGTTCTTCAGTGCTCAGCTTTCTTTATAGTTCACCTCTCACATCCATACATGACCAATGGAAAAACCATAGCTTTGACTAGACAGACATTTATTGGCAAAATAATGTATACTTACAGGCTGATTCACTTTGTGGTACAGCAGAAACTAACACAACATTGTAAACCAACTACACCCTAATAAATAAAAAAGAGAGCCTTATGCATCATTAGTAGTAAGCTACCTTAATTCTTTTTATAGCAATCCTAGAAAAGTGAATGCTAGTGAAAATGACCAAAAATATTCACAGTTTTATTTGTAATATTATTATATTAAATGAGAAAATAGTGAAAAATTATGGCATGCTTTTGAACCAAACACATCAACCAACAATTTACAGATTTTAAATAGAGTGTTTGTGAGGACTGAATTAGCGGTTGGCAGCATCTCTATATAAAGACTGCACTTTTTCACTTTGCCTTTCCATTAACCTCTGCCTCAGGGAGTCTGGTGGAGTGTGACTTTGTTTCTGTGTTTCTGTACTTTGTGTGTATGTGTGAACATATATTTTTATTTCTCTCAGGTAATTAATTACCCAGTAGTGAAATGGGTCAGTTATGTGGTGTGTGTATATATGTTTGTATATATACATATATATGTATATATATACACATACATGCCTCCCTGTAGCTCAAATGGTAAAGAATCTGCCTACGATGCAGGAGACCAGGGTTCAATCCCTGGGTCTGGAAGACCTGCTGGAGAAGGGAATGGTGATCCACTCCAGTATTCTTGCCTGGAGAATCCCACGGACATAGAAGCCTGGCAAGCTATAGTCCATGGAGTTGCAAAGAGCTGGACATGACTGAGTGACTAACACACACACACACACACACACACACACACACACACACATATGTAATTTAATTTATGAAAAAATATATGATTTATTTTTAATTGCAGAAAAATTGCTTTAGAATGCTGTGTTTCTTTCTGCCATACAAGAATGTGAATCAGCTATAAGGATATATATGTCCCCTCTTTCTTGAACCTTCCTCCCACTCTCCAAACCATGCTACCACCCCTGGTTGTCACAGAGCACCAGCGTGAGCTTCCTGTGTTGCACAGCAACTTCCCACTAGGTATCTATTTCGCATATATTAATGTGTATTAATGTTTCAATGCTACTCTCTCGGCTCATCCCATCCTTTCCTTCAC
>SJYX01003478.1:0-37110 GCA_006410675.1 Oreotragus oreotragus
TTTACTAGCGAGACTTAGCTTTACTGATATGCAACCATAAGGGATTCCTGGATAGAAAATCTATGATCACATCATAATTTAACTATCTCAATCACTTCGCTTTAAAAGAAATCAAAGAGGATGTCCAGCAGAGTCTCTGGATTTCTTTATTCTAGCAATTGAAGCAACAAGGGGCCTGGTTTTCTGAACATTATTGAGTAGAACTGTTTATTTCTGCAAATCTTGCCTTTTTCAAAATTAAAAGCATATTGGTTCCCCTCTAACTCACTAAGTGCTTTTATTCCATGGCTCCCATTTGAACAACAGAAAAACCTTCAACATGACAATTTCCATCACAACTGGGATCAATCTGAAATCTAAACTTAATGTAAAAAAAAATAATTTATTTCCTGCTTTTCAACTTCCTTTTCCTAGACACCAAGGAATAATTCTATTAAAAATGCAATTAGCTGTGATCATCATGCATATCCAATTCAGCAAGTGTTTATTTAAAACCTTCTTTGGGCACACTGCTTTTTGAAAAGCTTTGCAATTCCAAATGCATTTGAATGGTTTGGCAAAGGGGTCACTTCTGGACATTGCTGTCCATTTATATCTCCACATTACATACTCTTACATGCCTTTATCCCAAATTCTACTGAAGCCAACCCTCTGACACCCTTTTCAGCTTAGGGTACTCTTATCACACAAATACAGGAAGGTAGATTTATGATGTTTCAAATTCCTCCAGTTGTTATGAAATGGTGACCTTCTTCATTAATGATATTTTTGAAAACTTTTGAAAATCTCAAAGGATAAAATAAAAACCCTATTCCCACCTCATACACACAAAAATTGATCATCTGTTGACATTCTAAGTTTTTGTGTTTTCTAAAGAAATAAGTCAAGTTAAAGTCTCCTTAGTCTTTCACAATCCAACTCTCACATTCATACATGACCACTGGAAAAACCATAGCCTTGACTAGACGGACCTTTTAAAGCTCATGAAATCCTTATTAAAGCTTCTCTCTTTCACAAGTGGATTGAAGTTTGGACAAAACCAAGGCCAGGCAGAGCCTCCCTCTCATGATATGATAAATGTCATATAGCCAATACAGTTTGAGATTCTGCTGATCAATCAATGTTCCTCTAAGTAACCAAAGGATCTCAAAGAACCACAATGACTAGGAAGAGGCAGGTGTCTTTTATGGTTCTTCCAATGGAATAATGTCCTAATACGCTGACAAATAAAAAACCTGGTGAACCAAAATTAAAGGATTTAATCTCACTTTTATAAAATATATTTTTATGTGGACCATCTCTAAAGTCTTTATTCAGTTTTTTACAATATTTCTTCTGTTTGACACTTTGATTTTTTTGGCCATGAGGCATGTGGAATATTAGCTCACCAACCAGGGATTGAACCCATACCTCCTGCATTGGAAGGTGAAGTCTTTACCACTGGAACGCCAGGGAAGTCCCTCATTTTTATAAAATATTAATAACCATTTTCAACCAATGGGATTATGTGAAAGGCACTTTTTTAAAAAATTTTGGGACAAATTTAAATTTGTAGAAAAGTTGGAAAGATAGTCCTCCCATGTACCTGTCACCCAGCTTCCCCTACTGTCAACATCTTTTGTAACTGTGGCACATTTGTTAAAACTGAGAGATTGATATTTTTACCTTACTATTAACTACAGTCCAGACTTCATTTAGATTCTACTATGTTTTTCTAATGATGTCTTTTTTCTTTTCCAGGATTCCACTTTGCCCTTAGGTATCATGTCTCCTGAGTTTCTCTGGTCTATGACAGTTTCTTGGTCTTTTCTTATTTATCAGAACCTTGACAATTTTGAGGTATACTAGCCAGACAGTTTGTACACTGTGCCTCAGTTTGGATTTTTCCAATTTTACTTTTCAGGCTTAGACTGAGAATATAGGTTGTTAAGAAGAATATCACAGAAGTAAAAGTGCCTTTCTTATTACATCAGCTCAGGGTGTATATGACAACAATGTGACTTTTCACTGGTGATGTCAACCTAGACCTTTTGGTTAAAGTGCAGTCTGCCAGGTACCGCCATTATAAAGTTACCGTTATTCCTTTTTCATACCAAAGTCTGGGGACAGGGGTGCTTATTGCTATTGGGATGTCACTGCTTCTGGACCTGCTCAGAAGACAGAGTTGGGAAATAATATGGATGACTTTTACTTTGTTTTATTTTTCCTGTCCATATTTTCTAAATTTCTTGCTAACAATGTTATATTAGCTTTGTCGCTATTGCAACAAATGATCACAAACTGAGTGCCTTACACATACAAATCTTTTATCTTACAGTTTTGTAGTTTATAAGTGCCTAATGGAGAAGGAAATGGCAACCCACCCTGGTCTTGCCTGGAAAAAAAACTCAACCACCAATGAGTCTCACTGGTCAAAATCAAGGGGTCAAGAGGGCTTGTGTTCCTTTCTGGAGACTCTAGGAGAGAGAGAATCCACTTTCTTGCCCTTTCCAGCTTATAGAAAATGCTTACATTCCTAGGCTTATTGCTGTCACCTCCTTTCTTCATCTTCAAAGCCAGCAATAATGAGTAGGTTCCCATCATGTTGCAACTCTCCGACCTCTTGTTCTGCCTCCTTATTCCACTTTTAAGGGCCCTTGTGATTACACTGGGCACAGTTAGATAATCCAAGAAAATCTTCCTATTTTAAAGACAGTTGATTTTAGCCTTCTTAATTCCATCTACAAACTCAATTCCCCTTTGCCATGTAAGGTAACAGATTCTCAGGTTCTGGGAACCTGGACATTTTTAAGGAGTTGAGGGAACATTATCCTGCCTACTACAAATGTGAATTGTTTGATAACAAGAAAAACACATAAAGTAATGATAAATTAGTGTTTCATAAAACTTTGATCTAACCAGTAGCTTTATTTTCCTCCACAAATTAGAAAAAGTTCTCAACATCTATGAAATGTTGTCTCAATACATTGATTTAGTTACTTCAAGACAATGTCAGTCAAATTGTAATAAATATAGAAATCCACAATGACTATTACACCAATGGCATCTCCTGAAATGTGGTACCTCATGTTGTGTATTACCTGCTCCAACCTCCACAGGGCCACCAGAGAATTAAGAGGACTATTGCAGACCAGGCCCCACATTAGATGCTTTTCAAACATTAACTCATCCAATGTTCTTAATACCCTGCTGCTGCTGCTGCTGCTGCTGCTGCTNTTGATTTTAGCCTTCTTAATTCCATCTACAAACTCAATTCCCCTTTGCCATGTAAGGTAACAGATTCTCAGGTTCTGGGAACCTGGACATTTTTAAGGAGTTGAGGGAACATTATCCTGCCTACTACAAATGTGAATTGTTTGATAACAAGAAAAACACATAAAGTAATGATAAATTAGTGTTTCATAAAACTTTGATCTAACCAGTAGCTTTATTTTCCTCCACAAATTAGAAAAAGTTCTCAACATCTATGAAATGTTGTCTCAATACATTGATTTAGTTACTTCAAGACAATGTCAGTCAAATTGTAATAAATATAGAAATCCACAATGACTATTACACCAATGGCATCTCCTGAAATGTGGTACCTCATGTTGTGTATTACCTGCTCCAACCTCCACAGGGCCACCAGAGAATTAAGAGGACTATTGCAGACCAGGCCCCACATTAGATGCTTTTCAAACATTAACTCATCCAATGTTCTTAATACCCTGCTGCTGCTGCTGCTGCTGCTGCTGCTAAATCACTTCAGTCGAGTCCGACTCTGTGCGACCCCAGAGATGGCAGCCCACCAGGCTCCCCCATCCCTGGGATTCTCCAGGCAAGAACACTGGAGTGGGTTGCCATTTCCTTCTCCAATGCATGAAAGTGAAAAGTGAAAGTGAAGCCGCTTAGTCATGTCTGACTCTTCACGACCCCATGGACTACAGCCTACAGGCTTCTCTGTCCGTGAGATTTTCCAGACAAGTGTACTGGAGTGGGGTTGCATCGCCTTCTCTGTAACGCCCTGCTAGGTGAGGATTAATATCACATTTAATTTAGACTACACTTCCAGTAGTTTGCCCAACACCATACAACTACTGAATATCAAAAGTAGAGTCAAAACTGGTAGACCTAACACCAAAGTCTTTATTCTTTATAGAGAGCAGGGGTTCTCTTTACAGCCATCACCCTATGTCCTTTAAAGACAAAAGAAAGCAAAAACACTGGCCTCCTACAGATCCTGGAAATGCAGGTTCGGAGAATTCTTGGTCTTTGTGCTAAAGGGATTGGCAACCTACTCCAGTCTTCTTGCTCAGAGAAATCCATGGACAGAGGAACCTGGCCAGCTACATACAGTTCTGGGGGTCACATAGAGTCAGACACGGCTAAGTGACTTTCACGTCACTTCACATCACTGCTAAAACAGGAGCCTCAGCACCTCTCTTTCCACATCACCCACCATGCCACCACCATAATCTTAACCTTATTCAAAATAAAGACTTTTTTTTTTTTCTATCACACAACAGAGCAACTGTTCTAGTGATGCTGCTGCTACTGCCTAGTCACTTCAGTCATGTCTGACTCTGTGCAACCCTGTGGACTACAGCCTCTCAGGCTCCTGTATTAATGGGATTCTTCAGGCAAGGATACTGGAGTGGATTGCCATGCCCTCTTCCAGGGGACCTTCCCAACCCAGGGATGAAACCCAGGTCTGCTGCATTGCAGGCAGATTCTATACCACTTAGCCACAAGGGAAGCCCTGTTCTAGTGATAAATGGACATAAATTAGAGAAACCAAAACTATAGGTGGTTGGTAAATAAGCTTTAATAAGGAAAAGTTCAATAAACAGCAGAAGGAAAAATATTTACCCTTACTATTTCAAATATACATAAATTACAGAAATATTTATGAAGCATTTTAGAATTTTTTAAAAGTTTAGGTTTTTAAAATAGCTGCCAACAGTTGGAGTATTTTCCCATGGAACTGATATTTTCACTTACTGTTAGTGGCAATGGAAATTAGTACAACATTTTTGGAAAGCAATGGAAATATAGCAGGAATCATATGAATTTTCATTAATCTTTTGATCCAGACAATCCAGGAAGTTAAAAAAAAAAAAAAATTACGGAGCAGTATAGAAAACCTGGCTTCCCTGGTGGCTCAGTGCTAAGGAATCTACCTATAGTACAGAAGACCCAGGTTCGATTCCTGGGGTAGGAAGATCCCCTGGAAAAGGAAACGGCAACTCACTATAGTATTCTTGCCTGGGAAATCCCATGGACAGAGGAGCCTGGAAGGCTACATACAGTCCACGGTGTCACAAGAGTCGAATACAGCTAACAACTAAACCACCACCACCACCATAAAAATATCTGCCTGCACAAGGTTCCCTGCTAAGTCGCTTTAGCTGTGTTCAACCCTTTTGTGACCCTATGGACTGTAGACCACCAGACTCCTCTGTCCAGGGGATTCTCCAGGCAAGAATACTGGAATGGGTTGCCATTTTCTTCTCCAGGGGATCTTCTCGACCCAGGGATGGAACCCATGTCTCTTATGTCTTCTGCATTGGCAGGTGGATTCTTTACCACTAGCATCACCTGGGAACCCCACACACATAAGGTAATTATTGACAAAAGCCTAGGAATATCCTAAATGCAGAACAACAACAAAATGACTTAGTAAATTATAGGACATCAACTTGATGGAAGACAATGTAGTTATTATAATAGTAAATTTAGAATTTTCTCAGTTCTAAAAAGCATATTTTTAACATGTCAACAGCGGTAAAATCAGGATATGTCTTATAATCAATATTGTCCTGCATTTCAATTAGAAGCCCTTCCTTTTTTAGAGGTACATAAAATAATGATAAATCTTAGATGCAATAAAATATGAAATTTTAAAAATATGCCAGTATGAAACTATTGTGCTAACATTGAGAGATTCTAGGTGTTTCACTTTGCCTATGTTCAAAATTAAACTATTTTTCAATAATAACTTTAAAAGAACAACACATTACAAGAGCTTTGATGAGTGGTGGAAATTTTCTAGAGTACATTCATCTATAAGGAATTTTCATATGCAATGAATAATCCATCTTTTAAAAGAAACAAAACTATGGAAGGACCTCTGACAGAAAGAAACTACTTTTTGGTAAATATGAAGGAATGAAAGGGAAAGGGGTTCAAAATGTTTCCTAATCTACCTTATGATTTGTGGGATGCAGTTTTCTTTTATGTCTAACTTCAAAAGGATCAGGAATGTGGTGCCATGGAGTAAAATTTAGAAACTGAAAATAGCTAAGTAGCTGTCTTTCTTATCATCTTTCATTAAAAGTTATTCTGAATTAAGACATAATTAAACTTGGCATGGAGAATTTGAAGGTAAGTAGTTTAAATCTTACACAAAAATTCTTGCCAAAGGCAAAAAAATAGTGATATAAATTCACATGAGGCTGGAAAGAGTCCTCATTTTTCTAAATACAAGTAAATAGTGAAGATTATAAATGCAAAAAATGGGAAACAATATTAGGAAAGAAATAAATATCATAATACTAAAAGCAGAATTTACTATAAGCATTTTGAGAATTTTTAAAACAACTATCATTAAAGAGTTAACAAAAGAAATGAGATGTCCATTGGTTCTTTTTCTTTTATTTTTTTCTATAAGAACATATGAGATTTATTTAGATCTGAGATCAAGAGTAGAGGCAACCCAAAAAGAGTGACTTGAATGAGAAATCAGTGTAAGTTTAAGTCTAACTTTTTCTTTGATGATTGCTTTTGATGTAATCATCAGAAACTAGAAATTCTAATTACAGTAATTGACTCCAAATCATTTGTGGCATCTTCCCTTTGTTACATGAGTAGCAGAACTTTCATTTTCAGTGGGGCAGAAACAGTTCCCACCTCCAGCCAGGAACAGCCTTAATTTTTCAGCTCCTCTGCAGCCTGTGGTCAAGCTCTCTGCAATGCAATATAAACCAAAGCTATCAAGTTTATACTACACACTGGATCCCTCTTTAAGACCATTCTTTACAAAGAAAAATGAGATTTTCATCCTCCTTCAGTTCCCTCTGCTGCCAGTTTCACTGGATATAATGAAGGCCTGGACACCCAAAAACAATCTCAGTTCACGGGCTGACAGAGAGACGCAGCCAGTACTAAGACTGGTGAAACAGGAAGAATCTTAGAATCTGACGACACCATGGGTCTGCTCTCCCAGCTTTGGAGGGCCAGTCCTAGATGTCCATTGTACATTTTCTATCTTTCTTGTACATTTTCTTTCTATCTAAGCTATAATTATTTCTGGTGTTTGATATTTACAACCATACCCAAGTTGTAACTGATATATCAAGTAAGTATATGCCACATCCTTCTTGCTTTGTCAGGAACTGTTGTAACATTCTTCAAAGAATAGGCTTCCTTACCTCATTCCTCAAATTGAAGAATGAATCTGTAAGTACCTACACACACTAGACGTTCTGTCTTGTGCTCTACTTTTACAGATTGGCAAGAAGGAAACACAAATGAGAAGGAACTGCCAAATAAAAATGACATAGCTGGATAAGATGGTGAGGAGGAGGAGAGTTGGCAAGTGGAAAGTTTGCTCTTCCTTGTCTAACATTCATCAGCTTATAAATATATCTTTAGCAGACTTGAAAGGCAGAAGATAGGTCTCTTAAAGCTTTGGATGTGAAGTCAGAAAACATTCTTAATCCTAGTCCTGTGAACCTGAGATCTTCATGTAGCCACTCTGGTCTCTTTCCATACATCACTATATACTATTCAGGAACTGTTGTAACATTCTTCAAAGAATAGGCTTCCTTACCTCATTCCCCAAATTGAAGAATGAATCTGTAAGTACCTACACACACTAGACGTTCTGTCTTGTGCTCTACTTTTACAGATTGGCAAGAAGGAAACACAAATGAGAAGGAACTGCCAAATAAAAATGACATAGCTGGATAAGATGGTGAGGAGGAGGAGAGTTGGCAAGTGGAAAGTTTGCTCTTCCTTGTCTAACATTCATCAGCTTATAAATATATCTTTAGCAGACTTGAAAGGCAGAAGATAGGTCTCTTAAAGCTTTGGATGTGAAGTCAGAAAACATTCTTAATCCTAGTCCTGTGAACCTGAGATCTTCATGTAGCCACTCTGGTCTCTTTCCATACATCACTATATACTACCTCTACTACGCAGAGGTCTCATTACATGGGATAGTTTCAATTAAAATAAAATAATCATCATAGAAATGTCCATTTTAGCCATTTTGTGGGCTTGGGCTTCTGGAAATAAGGTTAGAATTGTTATTCCATACTAAATCTTCTCCCATACATACATACATACATATATATATATTGATTAGAATATTTTCTGACCATCCCTTCTTCCTTATTTTAAAACTTCCTGAAGTTCTACTTCATGGATACAATTCTTAGGATCATTTTACCATTGGCTCCCAAACTAGGTATTCCATGCTGACGCATTTGATTATGGAAAATTTTATCATCTGTGATACATCTTTCAAACTTAATGGTCAGTTTCTAAAGAGAAATAAACCTGGAGGTTATTTTCAATTCGCTGCCAGCACAGTTAATTCAACTCATGTTCATTAATCACCAACTGTGAGCGTCACTGACTCCGTGGACATAGCAAACTCTGGGAGATAGCAAAGGACAAGTGTGCTGCATTCCATGGACTGCAAGAGTCAGACACAACTTAAAGACTGAACAACAACAAATGTGCATATTGCTGTGGGCATTAGAAGATACTTTCTGAGGATGGGGGTGAGGTGGTAGAAGTGATAATAGTAAAATAAGTCAGTATACAACATGACAAAGGGCCACTCAATACTTAATAATGTACCCTCGATTAATAATAGAGAATCCCTCATGAGATTCTTACAATCATAAACTCTATGCTTTTTACCTCATGTCCAAAACTCACTTGAAGGAGCTATTTATGAAGGAAAGCTTCATGGTCTTTCCATCTTTCCTAGCACTTCAGGTTTTATCCTCGAATTAGGCTAATCCTTCAGAAAGGTCTACACTTGTTCTGAGTTATATTGGCTCTTGAGATGAGCCTTGAATAGAATTGTGCCTGTCATTTACTGAGGAATGATGCTAAAGTCACACAGCTTTATATAATGTTGAGAATTTTTTCCACTGCCCTTATTGGACATTCCATGTGAGCAGTTTAGTTTAGATTTTAATGTAATGAAATATTTGTTTCTCACCAAAATTTATATGATTATTTTTCTTAGACATCAAACCTATGTTCCAGACCAACTTTTGTTTTCACATTGGTTGCCAACGTGAGCCTAATTTCTTGTTCATCTCTGCTGCTGCTGCTAAGTCATAACAGTCGTGTCCGACTCTGTGCGACCCCATAGACAGCAGCCCACCAGCCTCCTCTGTCCCTGGGATTCTCCAGGCAAGAATACTGGAGTGGGTTGCCATTTCCTTCTCCATGCTCATCTCTAGGAACTATGAAAAAACTCATAATGTGAACACTTGCGCTTTTCTCATTCCACTCATGTTCCAACCCCCGAGACTTAACTTTCCTCTGACTCCAATTCATATTTGCCCTGGTCTTATTACTTTTCTCTCCCTCTTATATCTCACTCCTTTGTTATATGAGTTGGCCATAAGCAACTTAAGATGAGTTCTAGAAGAAGACAAAGAATAGATAATAAATTAAATTAATTAAGAAAGGTACAAATTCAGGCAAAGAGTGGATGTCCTGAAGTATTCTAAGGACCCTGAGTCTAAAGGCCATTTCATTCTACATCACACCTACCTACCCATATACACCAGTCCTAAAGGTGTATGTTCTTCCCAAACCACAGTAAATAAGATCCTCTACAACAAATGGTAGAATCTCCCTGACTCCATGGAATTAGAAACATTGGCCAGAAAGAAAACCCTTTTTCTCCCAAGGAAACTGGCAGAATCCCATAGAGCTCTTGGAGGTTATTGACCTCTGGCTTCACCACATCATTGCATCAAGAAAACAAGTACATCTGTACCTGAGCTTATTCCAGGAAAGTTGCCATATACAATGTAGGTAGCCGATTATAAAGTCACTTGCTTAGTTTTCAGTTTGTTAAGACAATTGAAAAGTTGGCAACTGAATTGAAGTCAGTTAATAGCTGACTAAGGCCAACTTTTCCATACAACTGTGTACTTAATCAGGTAATAATTAATTAGAAATTAAATAAGCAACAAATATTTGCAAACTAGCTGCCATAAGGAAATAAATATGAATTAGTCTATGTTGAGAAGCTGGAAAGCATTGAAAAGTCCGATGGTTGAGAAGTGTGCAATAAAGTGAGAAAGACTAAATTAATACTTAAAAGTCTATCAACCTAGATGTCCATTGACAGAAGAATGGATAAAGAAGTTGTAATACATATATACAATGGGATATTATGCAGTCATAAAAAGGAATGAATTTGAGTCAGTTCTAGTGAGGTGGATGAACCTAGAGCCTGCTATACAGATGAAATAAGTCAGAAAAGATAAAAAAAACAATTATTACATATTAACACATACATATGGAATCTAGAAAAAAAGGTACTGATGAACCTATTTGCAGGGTAGGACTAGAGACCCAGACATAGAGAACAGACTTGTAGACACCTGTCTCTTATACACATCTAGATGTGTATTAGTTTCAATTAAAATAAAATAATCATCATAGAAATGTCCATTTTAGCCATTTTGTGGGCTTGGGCTTCTGGAAATAAGGTTAGAATTGTTATTCCATACTAAATCTTCTCCCATACATACATACATACATATATATATATTGATTAGAATATTTTCTGACCATCCCTTCTTCCTTATTTTAAAACTTCCTGAAGTTCTACTTCATGGATACAATTCTTAGGATCATTTTACCATTGGCTCCCAAACTAGGTATTCCATGCTGACGCATTTGATTATGGAAAATTTTATCATCTGTGATACATCTTTCAAACTTAATGGTCAGTTTCTAAAGAGAAATAAACCTGGAGGTTATTTTCAATTCGCTGCCAGCACAGTTAATTCAACTCATGTTCATTAATCACCAACTGTGAGCATCACTGACTCCGTGGACATAGAAAACTCTGGGAGATAGCGAAGGACAAGTGTGCTGCAGTCCATGGACTGCAAGAGTCAGACACATCTTAAAGACTGAACAACAACAAATGTGCATATTGCTGTGGGCATTAGAAGATACTTTCTGAGGATGGGGGTGAGGTGGTAGAAGTGATAATAATAAAATAAGTCAGTATACAACATGACAAAGGGCCACTCAATACTTAATAATGTACCCTCGATTAATAATAGAGAATCCCTCATGAGATTCTTACAATCATAAACTCTATGCTTTTTACCTCATGTCCAAAACTCACTTGAAGGAGCTATTTATGAAGGAAAGCTTCATGGTCTTTCCATCTTTCCTAGCACTTCAGGTTTTATCCTCGAATTAGGCTAATCCTTCAGAAAGGTCTACACTTGTTCTGAGTTATATTGGCTCTTGAGATGAGCCTTGAATAGAATTGTGCCTGTCATTTACTGAGGAATGATGCTAAAGTCACACAGCTTTATATAATGTTGAGAATTTTTTCCACTGCCCTTATTGGACATTCCATGTGAGCAGTTTAGTTTAGATTTTAATGTAATGAAATATTTGTTTCTCACCAAAATTGATATGATTATTTTTCTTAGACATCAAACCTATGTTCCAGACCAACTTTTGTTTTCACATTGGTTGCCAACGTGAGCCTAATTTCTTGTTCATCTCTGCTGCTGCTGCTAAGTCATAACAGTCGTGTCCGACTCTGTGCGACCCCATAGACAGCAGCCCACCAGCCTCCTCTGTCCCTGGGATTCTCCAGGCAAGAATACTGGAGTGGGTTGCCATTTCCTTCTCCATGCTCATCTCTAGGAACTATGAAAAAACTCATAATGTGAACACTTGCGCTTTTCTCATTCCACTCATGTTCCAACCCCCGAGACTTAACTTTCCTCTGACTCCAATTCATATTTGCCCTGGTCTTATTACTTTTCTCTCCCTCTTATATCTCACTCCTTTGTTATATGAGTTGGCCATAAGCAACTTAAGATGAGTTCTAGAAGAAGACAAAGAATAGATAATAAATTAAATTAATTAAGAAAGGTACAAATTCAGGCAAAGAGTGGATGTCCTGAAGTATTCTAAGGACCCTGAGTCTAAAGGCCATTTCATTCTACATCACACCTACCTACCCATACACACCAGTCCTAAAGGTGTATGTTCTTCCCAAACCACAGTAAATAAGACCCTCTACAATAAATGGTAGAATCTCCCTGATTCCATGGAATTAGAAACATTGGCCAGAAAGAAAACCCTTTTTCTCCCAAGGAAACTGGCAGAATCCCATAGAGCTCTTGGAGGTTATTGACCTCTGGCTTCACCACATCATTGCATCAAGAAAACAAGTACATCTGTACCTGAGCTTATTCCAGGAAAGTTGCCATATACAATGTAGGTAGCAGATTATAAAGTCACTTGCTTAGTTTTCAGTTTGATAAGACAATTGAAAAGTTGGCAACTGAATTCAAGTCAGTTAATAGCTGACTAAGGCCAACTTTTCCATACAACTGTGTACTTAATCAGGTAATAATTAATTAAAAATTAAATAAGCAACAAATATTTGCAAACTAGCTGCCATAAGGAAATAAATATGAATTAGTCTATGTTGAGAAGCTGGAAAGCATCGAAAAGTCCGATGGTTGAGAAGTGTGCAATAAAGTGAGAAAGACTAAATTAATACTCAAAAGTCTATCAACCTAGATGTCCATTGACAGAAGAATGGATAAAGAAGTTGTAATACATATATACAATGGGATATTATGCAGTCATAAAAAGGAATGAATTTGAGTCAGTTCTAGTGAGGTGGATGAACCTAGAGCCTGCTATACAGATGAAATAAGTCAGAAAAGATAAAAAAAACAATTATTACATATTAACACATACATATGGAATCTAGAAAAAAAGGTACTGATGAACCTATTTGCAGGGTAGGACTAGAGACCCAGACATAGAGAACAGACTTGTAGACACAACAGGGGAAGGAGAGGGTGGGATGAATTGAGAGAGTAGCATTGAAAGATACATTACACATGTGAAATAGATAGCTAGTGGGAAGTTGCTATAGAAGACAGGGAGCTCAACCTGGTGCTTTGTGATGACCTAGAGGGAAGGGATGTGGTAGGGGGTGGGAGGGAGGAGACATATGTATACTTATGGCTGATTCACATTGTTGTATGGCAGAAACCAACATAACATTGTAAAACAATTATCCTCCAATTAAAAATAAATTTTAAAAACTAAAATAAGTCCCAATTCAAAAAAAATAGCCTAAACTTTGAAAAATGGCCTTCTGCAGACCTTAGAAAAGCAGGCTATCTTACCCAATTACCCCAATCAAAATGACTTTTTACAAGCTAACCACTAAATTTTGGCTTTGAATGTCAAAAAAAAAAATCATCAATATTATGCAGATAACCTATTCTCTACATCCTATATAGGAAATNTTTTTTTTTTCATGTGGGCTGTTTCCACTATTTTACTTTCATAAACAATGCTGAATGAGAAGTAGCTTTGAGCAAGCAGGTCTGCTTATGCAGTTAGAGAGTTATCTTTTTGGGATTTAGAAATGAAATGTGTGTGCACTGTTAATTTTTTAGGAAACTGCCAAATTGCTCTCCAAAGTGGCTATATTATTTATACCCCTCTGATTATTTCAGTCTTTTTAATTTTTACCAATCTGGTGGTGAAAATTGTGACTAATTGTTGTTTCCATTTGCATCTTCAAGATTACAAGCAAGGAAAGCCGAGTGAAATTCTCCAGGCTGTGACACGTGGGGCAGGGGTGGATGCTGGCCTTGGCTACAAGAGGTGACAGCACCATCAGCAGCCTTGCCTTATAGGGACTTATATTATGGTAGGGCTACAAGCCACCACTTACAAGGCTCAGAGAAAGGCCTGAAGAAGGTCATCAACTCCCTGCAAAAGGCCTGCAATACACCATGCTTAGCAAGCCTTCCAGTGTTGCACAATAAGACAAAGCAAAATGCTCCTTGCTTCCTATGTAACATGGTAAAGGGCAGCCTAAATGTGACAGAATGTTTATCCAAGAGTCACATTTTTAAAAGTATAATAGAAAGAGACTCATGTACCCCAATGTTCATCGTAGCACTGTTTATAATAGCCAGGACATGGAAACAACCTAGGTGTCCATCAGCGGATGAATGGATAAGAAAGCTGTGGTACATATACACAATGGAGTATTACTCANTTTCTCAGTCCCTCTGGCTCTCCTAATGAGGCACTTGAGGAACCATTCTCTAAAGCAGTCTAATTCATTCTGAAGACTTCCAGTTTGTCATCTCCTCTAGCCAAAGTGTTACACAGAACAAATTTTGTCTTAGGAAACTTTCCTAGATTTAGATGACTGTTTCTACCTTTCTATCTTTTTTTCCAAGAACTCTCAAAATGGTACTTCCTTTCATTCAATCCTGAATTTTCAAATCACACTAAGGAAACTCTGCTTCTGAATTTAACCCTCTTAAAACAGCTCTGTCTCAAAATTCTCATCCACATTGAGACCTGCAAAACTTAACTATTTCTCCACTTTCTAGCTCTGATTCACCTCTAAAAGCAACATGCATTTAGATGGTAATGAGGACCCTGTATGCAAGACAGCAAAAGAGACACAGATGTGTAGAGCTGACTTTTGGACTCTGAAGGAGAAGGAGAGGGAGAGGGTGGGATGATTTGGGAGAATAGCATTGAAATATGTATACTATCATGTAAGAAATGAATCGCCAGTCTATGTTCAATGCAGGATGCAGGATGCTTGGGGCTGGTGTATGGGGATGATGTCTGGTGGGAGGTGGGAGGGGGCTTCATGTTTGGGAGTTCGTGTAAAAAAATAACTAAATACATAAATGGAAAAAAAAAAAAAGCCTCTCACTTTCTAGCTTTCCATTCAGAGGAACAAGATATCAAATTGCCAACATCCATTGGATCATCAAAAAATGAGAGAGTTCCAGAAAAGCATCTACTTCTGCTTTATTGACTATGCCAAAGCCTTTGACTGAGACTTTGACTGTATGAATCACAACAAACTGTGGAAAGTTCTTAAAGAGATGGTAATACCAGACCACCTGACCTGCCTCCTGAGAAATCTGTATGCAGGTCAAGAAGCAACAGTTAGAACCGGACATGGAACAGACTAGTTCCAAATCGGGAAAGGAGTACATCAAAGCTATATATTGCCACCCTGCTTATTTAACTTACATGCAGAGTACATCATGAGAAATGCTGGACTGGATGAAGCACAAGCTGGACTCAAGCTTGCAGGGACAAATATCAATAACCTCAGATACACAGATGACACAACCTTTACGGCAGAAAGCAAAGAAGAACTAAAGAGCCTCTTGATAAAAGTGAAAGAGAAGAGTGAAAAAGTTGGCTTAAAGCTCAACATTCAGAAAACTAAGATCATGGCATCTGGTCCCATCATTTCATGGCAAATAGATGGAGAAACAATAGAAACAGTGAGAGCTTTTATTTTCTTGGGTTCCAAAATCACCTCAGATGGTGACTGTAGCCATGAAATTAAAAGACACTTGCTCCTCGAAAGGAAAGTTACGACAACCCTAGACAGCATATTAAAAAGCAGAGACCTTACTTTGCCAACAAAGGTCTGTCTAGTCAAGGCTATGGTTTTTCGAGTAGTCATGGATGAATGTGAGAGTTGGACTGTGAAGAAAGCTGAGCACCAAAGAATTAATGCTTTTGAACTGAGGTGTTGGAGAAGACTCTTGAGAGTCCCTTGGACTTGCAAGGAGATCCCACCAGTCCATCCTAAAGGAGATCAGTGCTGAATATTCATTAGAAGCACTGACATTGAAGCTGAAGCTCTAATCCTTTGGCTACCCGATGCAAAGAACTGACTCATGAGAAAAGACTCATGCTGGGAAAGACTGAAGGCAGGAGGAGAAGGGGACGACAGAGGATGAGATGGTTGGATGGCATCACCAACTCAATGGACATGAGTTTGAGTAAACTCCGAGAGTTGGTAATGGACAGGGAGGCCTGGTGTGCTGCACCCCATGGGGTCGCAAAGAGTCAGACATGATTGAGTGACTGAACTGAACTGAGCTGATCTCCACCCCATCCCTCTGTATCTGTATCTCAGTGTCTCTGTGTCTGTCTCTGTCTCTCTGTCTCTCTCTCATACAAGCACACATACACCCTACCACTATAGACACTAAGAAATCACTTGTTCCAATTTGCCTGTTTCATTTTATTAGCACATCCCGCGGGAGGGGGATGACCCACCAAAAGCAGCAGAGCCAGAACTCCATCCAATTCAGCCAGTGCCCTTTCGAACCCAAATCTGCTTTCTCCTGTCTTTAGAGCCAGGTTCCCTGCTCCTCCCTTGGTGTCAGTCTATCGACCTCATTGCTGATTCCTTTCTAAGGGAAGGAGGGTGAACTAGAGAAAAACTTCATCCATCCCCTCATCACCCAGAGTAGCTGGTGCTCCATCAGTCATTCATTCTACAAGAAACCAGGCTAGGGGATTTCTACCAAGGGAATTTCACTTGCTATCAGGCTTCCAATGTTACACGAGTCAGGGAGAATACAAAATTCACCCAGGCATTACACAAACAATCCCTGAGGATATGTGTGTGACGTTAGAGCATGAATAGCATGGCAGATAGAATGGTTTCATGATCCCTGATTCTCAGTGTTCATGTTCTTGTAATAATCCTCTCCCTCTGATTGTGGACTGGTTACCTGTGACTTTATTCTAACCAATGGAATGTGGCAAAGATGATGTGATTTAATTCCCAGGATTATATTATTCTGGACAAGACTCTATCTTGCTAAGCAACTTGCTCTACCTTGCTGCCTATGAAGAAGAAAGCTGCTTTAAGTCCTACAGCCACAAGAAAATTAATTATGCCAACAACCAGCATGAGCATGGAAGCAAGCCTTTTCTCAGTCAAGCCTCTGGATGAGAATGCAGCCCTGGTCGACACCTTGGTCAAAGCCTTGCAGAGGACTCAGCTAAGCTGTGTTCAGACTCCTGACCTAAAAAAAGCTGTGAGATAATACATATTGTTGTTTTGATCTGCTTTATACATTGTTACTTGATACACAGCATATAAACTAATATAGGCGGGTATGCTTCATATGGTGTTTTACACATTCAGTATATGTGAGAACTATCTCAAATCTTATGTACAGAAATAGGAATGTCTTCATGAAGCCAGTTCTTTCAGCCCCATGACAACAATTCAGGTCATGGCCTCTCTCCTCTGCTGAGAGGAGATCAGAACCTTGGATAAGAGTATGAGGTCAGAGTAGCCAATGACAGACAAGCATCAAGGCTTTCCTGTCATCTTCAGCATCTGGACTTCACAGCAGAGGTGAATGGGAAAAAATCGAAGTAGAGTATTTAAAGGGGCAAAGAACCAAAGCATGGTTCTACCCTTCAAGCTAGAGAGACTCCAATCATTAGTCCCCAGCTACTCTTTCTGATTGTGATACAACTCAACCAAGTTGGGATACTTAGGGTGAGTCCTTTCTGTAACTAGAATTGACAGAATATTCATTCTGGGTAAATGTGGTCCACTGGAGAAGGGAATGGCAAACCACTTCAGTATTCTTACCTTGAGAACTCCATGAACAGTATGAAAAGATGAAAATATAGGACACTGAGAGATGAACTCCCCAGGTCAGTAGGTGCCCAATATGCTACTGGAGATCAGTGGAGAAATAACTCCAGAAAGAATGAAGGGATGGAGCCAAAGCAAAAACAATACCCAGTTGTGCATGTGACTGGTGATAGAAGCAAGATCCGATGCTGTAAAGAACAATATTGCATAGGAACCTGGAATGTCAGGTCCATGAATCAAGGCAAATTGGAAGTGGTCAAACAAGAGATGGCAAGGGTGAACGTCGACATTCTAGGAATCAGCGAACTAAAATGGACTGGAATGGGTGAATTTAACTCAGATGACCATTATATCTACTACTGCGGGCAGGAATCCCTCAGAAGAAATGGAGTAGCCATCATGGTCAACAAAAGAGTCCGAAATGCAGTACTTGGATGCAATCTCAAAAACGACAGAATGATCTCTGTTCGTTTCCAAGGCAAACCATTCAATATCACAGTTATCCAAGTCTATGCCCCAACCAGTAATGCTGAAGAAGCTGAAGTTGAACGGTTTTATGAAGACCTACAAGACCTTGTAGAACTAACACCCAAAAAAGATGTCCTTTTCATTATAGGGGACTGGAATGCTAAAGTAGGAAGTCAAGAAACACCTGGAGTAACAGGCAAATTTGGCCTTGGAATGCGGAATGAAGCAGGGCAAAGACTAATAGAGTTTTGCCAAGAAAATGCACTGGTCATAGCAAACACCCTCTTCCAGCAACACAAGAGAAGACTCTACACATGGACATCACCAGATGGTCAACACCGAAATCAGATTGATTATATTCTTTGCAGCCAAAGATGGAGAAGCTCTATACAGTCAACAAAAACAAGACCAGGAGCTGACTGTGGCTCAGATCATGAACTCCTTATTTCCAAATTCAGACTTAAATTGAAGAAAGTAGGGAAAACCGCTAGACCATTCAGGTATGACCTAAATCAAATCCCTTATGATTATACAGTGGAAGTGAGAAATAGATTTAAGGGCCTAGATCTGATAGACAGAGTTCCTGATGAACTATGGAATGAGGTTCGTGACATTGTACAGGAGACAGGGATCAAGACCATCCCCATGGAAAAGAAATGCAAAAAAGCAAAATGGCTGTCTGGAGAAGCCTTACAAATAGCACTGAAAAGAAGAGAGGCGAAAAGCAAAGGAGAAAAGAAAAGATATAAGCATCTGAATGCAGAGTTCCAAAGAATAGCAAGAAGAGATAAGAAAGCCTTCTTCAGCAATCAATGCAAAGAGATAGAGGAAAACAACAGAATGGGAAAGACTAGAGATCTCTTCAAGAGAATTGGAGATACCAAGGGAACATTTCATGCAAAGATGGGCTCGATAAAGGATAGAAATGGTATGGACCTAACAGAAGCAGAAGATATTAAGAAGAGGTGGCAAGAATACACAGAAGAACTGTACAGAAAAGATCTTCACGACCCAGATAATCATGAGGATGTGATCACTAATCTAGAGCCAGACATCTTGGAATGTGAAGTCAAGTGGGCCTTAGAAAGCATCACTAAGAACAAAGCTAGTGGAGGTGATGGAATTCCCGTTGAGCTGTTTCAAATCCTGGAAGATGATGCTGTGAAAGTGCTGCACTCAATATGCCAGCAAATTTGGAAAACTCAGCAGTGGCCACAGGACTGGAAAAGGTCAGTTTTCATTCCAATTCCAAAGAAAGGCAATGCCAAAGAATGCTCAAACTACCGCACAATTGCACTCATCTCACACGCTAGTAAAGTAATGCTCAAAATTCTCCAAGCCAGGCTTCAGCAATATGTGAACCGTGAACTCCCTGATGTTCAAGCTGGTTTTAGAACAGGCAGAGGAACCAGAGATCAAATTGCCAACATCCGCTGGATCATGGAAAAAGCAAGAGAGTTCCAGAAAAACATCTATTTCTGCTTTATTGACTATGCCAAAGCCTTTGACTGTGTGGATCACAATAAACTGTGGAAAATTCTGAAAGAGATGGGAATACCAGACCACCTAACCTGCCTCTTGAGAAATCTGTATGCAGGTCAGGAAGCAACAGTTAGAACTGGACATGGAACAACAGACTGGTTCCAAATAGGAAAAGGAGTACGTCAAGGCTGTATATTGTCTCCCTGCTTATTTAACTTATATGCAGAGTACATCATGAGAAACGCTGGACTGGAAGAAACACAAGCTGGAATCAAGATTGCCGGGAGAAATATCAATAACCTCAGATATGCAGATGACACCACCCTTATGGCAGAAAGTGAGGAGGAGCTAAAAAGCCTCTTGATGAAAGTGAAAGAGGAGAGTGAAAAAGTTGGCTTAAAGCTCAACATTCAGAAAACGAAGATCATGGCATCCGGTCCCATCACTTCATGGGAAATAGATGGGGAAACAGTGGAAACAGTGTCAGACTTTATTTTTTTGGGCTCCAAAATCACTGCAGATGGTGACTGCAGCCATGAAATTAAAAGACGCTTACTCCTTGGAAGAAAAGTTATGACCAACCTAGATAGCATATTCAAAAGCAGAGACATTACTTTGCCGACTAAGGTCCATCTAGTCAAGGCTATGGTTTTTCCTGTGGTCATGTATGGATGTGAGAGTTGGACTGTGAAGAAAGCTGAGTGCCGAAGAATTGATGCTTTTGAACTGTGGTGTTGGAAAAGACTCTTGAGAGTCCCTTGGACTGTAAGGAGATCCAACCAGTCCATTCTAAGGGAGATCAGTCCTGGGAGTTCTTTGGAAGGACTGATGTTGAAGCTGAAACTCCAGTACTTTGGCCACCTCATGGGAAGAGTTGACTCATTGGAAAAGACTCTGATGCTGGGAGGGATTGGGGGCAGGAGGAGAAGGGGACAACAGGATGAGATGGCTGTAAGGCATCACTGACTCGATAGACATGAGTCTGAGTGAACTTCAGGAGTTGGTGATGGACAGGGAGGCCTGGCGTGCTGCGATTCATGGGGTCTCAAGAGTCAGACACGACTGAGCCACTGAACTGAACTGACACGAGACCTGCAGAATCCAGATTCTTCCCCACAGTTCTACACTCCTGTCGTGACCTTCTTTTAGCGCTGGACTTCACCTTGCTTCCTCTTGCCGTGGGGCATTTGCACATGTTGGCCCTGACACATTATTTCCTCCAATTTTCACATAGCTCATTCCTTCTTCAGATCTCAGCCTAGGTGACACTGCCACAGAGAAGCCTGTCCTTAACTTTGTGACTGAGCCTAATGCCTAACGACAGGCCCTCAGGGTAGGATAACTCTCACCTCCTGGACATTTGTCACAGGCTAACTGTGCACTGGCCTCTTTGACTATTTGCTCAAGGCAAGACTCCCCCACTAGCCTCTTTCTGGGCCACAAGGACAGAACTAGGACAAGTCGTGACTTTTTGTTGACTTGCCATTATCTTGCCAGCACTGAGCCTTGAACATAGTATGTTTCAATAAAAATTCATTCAATAAAGAGCTGACTAAAACATATCTGTCTAAAATAATTGAGGGGAAAAATGAGCCCTGGCCTGAGAGTCAGGACACTTGGTTGTGAACCAGCTTTCCACTCAATTTCAGCATGACACAGAGTTGGCATTCTGATGCCTTGTGCGTCTTTATGCCCCTGACTCACTGACAGTATCATCAGCACTACCGGTTGCTTATTACTGACTGTACTTTTTCACTTTGCCTCGTCAAGGCAGCAATGGGAAGACCTTTGAAATCCTGCTTCATTTCCTCAGAGCTCCAAAATTCTCAACAAAAAATTCTCAAAAGGAGTACAGGCTGCATGTAAACCAGAGAGTCCATTGGGGTCTGAAGTTAAAAGGTCATATTGTGTGGAATGGTCCTCATAGTCATCTGGGAACAATAACTGAAACATATAAATTACAAAACTGAGATGGCTGGCTGCTGTATCCATGGAAACAGATGTTGGCTTGGCCAAAGTGCTTTATAATGATTATGATTAATCATCCTTGAAATCACTGTTATTTATTGGTGTATAACCGATGGAACCATGTTGGAAGGGCTATATCATACAGTTTTACAAATTTCTTGTTGCCAGAGTTAGCACTCTGGTCATAAAATAGTAAAAATGTTCTTGAAAATATTCTTATTGAATATTAGGACAGGAAAATATAATGGCCATAGCTCTGAATAATAGTCAATAACAACATTGTGCCAACTCAAATCACTATGTTCAAATTATGCTTTCTTCCATGCTTCATATAAACTTAGTGTTAAAAAGCACTTCAATAAGTGGCAACATTTCTTTTGTATGTTTTTCCTAAACACTGTTCACAACTCTGCTTTATCTGTGTTTAAGTCAGAACCATTTGTTGTTGTTCAGTCAGCCAGTCATGTCTGACTCTCTGCAATCCCAAGGACTGCAGCATACAAGGCTTCCCTGTCCATCAGCAAATCCCGGAGCTTGCTCAAACTCATGTCCATTGAGTTGGTGATGCCATCCAACCATCTCATCCTCTGTCATCCCCTTCTTCTTCTGCATTCAATCTTTTCCAGCATTAGGGTCTTTTCTAATTAGTCAGATCTTCATATCGGGTGGCAAAAATGTTGGAGCTTCAACTTCAACATTAGTTTCTACCATGAATATTCAGGATTGATTTCCTTTAGGATTGACTGGTTTGATCTCCTTGCAGTCCAAGGGACTCTCAAGAGTCTTCTCCAACACCACAGTTCAAAAGCATCAGTCCCTTGGCGCTCAGCCTTCTTCTCACATAAATCTGGACAAAGTTATGGTTCATTTATTATTACCCCTTCCTTTAGCCACTCTTCCTTGTCACTAATATTTTTCCACCTTTATTTTCTGTTCAGATAAACTGAAGTTTGTACCTCCACCACTTGAGTGTGATTTACTTTAATCTGGTTTTCACATGCATGATTGAAGCAAGACCAGAGTATGGAAACAGTCCTCATGTAAACTCTTTTTCAGCTGGAGATAGGGGGCAATTTATGGAGACAGGAGGCATCTGTTTTTTTCAGAGCCATCTTAGCTTTCTTCTATGCTCCCATCACTGCCCATCCCCACCCTGATCTATAAGTTAACAGGCACCTAACAAAACATACACAACCCTACTCTCCCTCACGTGAGACAGAAATACCAAGGGATGTGGCAACAGCCCACCGTGGGCTTGGGTGTATTCCTAATGCATGTTTTCCCAGAACAGATCCAACTCCTCAGATACATATAGCATTGTTTTCAGTGGAAACAGAAACAGAGGGCTGAGAGAGAGGCCAGAGCCTCAGGTGCTGTTGATACAAGTCTTTCCTAAGCACATCCACAAAGCTACTACCGTATCATTCTTGATCTAGTGCCACAAATAAACAGCAACCCTTGGGCCCTGGGCTATGTTCTCTGAACAGCATTGGAATTGTTCTGCACAATGCTCTGATTGTCTGTGGGGCAGGGCAGCTGGAGAGCAATGGAATGGGTGCTGAAAGTATGCTCCAGCAGCCATGCTAGGAGATCTTCCAAGCACCAGGTGTGTTAGCCGCTGTCGATGTGCAGAAAGGCCCTGAGATGTGAGTCACAGTCACATCAAACCTCCTGTCCTACTCTATCCTATAGACCTAGAAAACGACCTAAAATGCTTTGTGCACTTGGAAGGGACAAGGCAAATGTGGTAAACAAGAAATTAATGAACAAACAATGCAAAAAATATTTGAAAGGAAGCAATATTTAGAATGATTCTCCAGCAATTTTGACTGGAGATTCTTTATATAATACATCACAGAAGGGCAAACATGAAGCTCATATACTATTTAAATGGGCACAAGAGCAGGGCTGCCCCAGAGGGTTGTGGAACTTCTGTATCTTCAATCCAGAGAACTGAGAGCTACATCAAAAGTTTCCAACTCTCTGCACATTCCAGAATGGGGAATTATCATTCTTTATTTTTAAATTGCCTCTGGAAGACTCCATGATCTTATTTTAAAATATATTCCATAGATTCTTATATAATGTAATAAAGAAAAGCAACTATTTGTTACAATCTATCCCAGTGTTCTTTACCTGGGGATTATTTTGCTCACTGGGACACTTGTTGCAATGTCTAGAGACATGTTTTATTGTCACAACTGGTGAGGAAGGCAGGAGCTACCGATGTTTAGTGGGTAGAGGTCAGGGATGCTACTAAACCCCTCTACAAGGCACAGGACACTGACACATAACAAAAAACTATCCAGCCCAAAATGTCAATAGTGCCAAGTTTGAAAAACCCTTATCTAGACAAACAGCCAGTATGACTAAATTATTCCTCTCTGAAAGATTCCTCATTTGAATAATTGGACTAATCCTTAAAGGCATCTCTGTATAGAATGCCTTGGTTTCAGACCACTGCATTAATTTCATTGAAGGATAATATTGGTAAGTATTCAAGTAAAATTAACAATTTCAAACTGCCTACGATGCAGACACACTCTGCCTTTACAAGGGGTACTATTTGAGGGGCGAGTAGTCACAGGCCTGTAAAACACTAAGTAGGTGTTGTAGAGAAGGAAGTAATCCATTCGACTTGGGCATCAGGAAAAATTTAATATAAGATGACTTTGAACTCTCAAGTAAATTGTGCCTTACTTTCTAATGCTATAACTTGGCCATAGTTTTGAACTCTTGATTTGAATTATACCAGGCACTCTTCTAAAGGCATTCATTATTTCCTCATATCCTCAAAAAAATACTATGAGGTAGGAACTACTATTCTCATCTAACAGATGAGACAGCATTCTAGTAGGGACTTGACCATCTCCAGAGTGAGTGTGAATCCTGCAGAGCCACGTAGTCTCTTAGGAATGGGGCTAAGTGATCTGGACCAGAGATATCACCTCCCCATCACTGTCTCCTGACCTCTGCAGGGAGGCGTTCCTGGTCTTTAAGGTCCTCACAACACCAGCATTCATTATTCTATCACCAACAGGAAAATTATTTCACAAAACAATCATTCTGGGGTAGGCTCCAAACTATGGAGGGAAAACAGGTCTCCAAGTAATCATAGAGTGGCAACATTTGAATAGCTATCAGATTATTAACTCTAAAAGAAATTTTACCTTAGTCTATATTCCCCAAATGGGTTAAAAATTAAGCCCCTGTCATTGCCTCCCCAAGTTCAAATCCATTTTATCCTCATTGAGGCTCACATCCACTGCTCTGTGATAACCTAGAGGGGTAGGATGGGGTGAGAGGTGGGAGAGAGTTTCAAGAAGGAGGGGACATGCTGGCCAATGGTCGATTCATGTTGATGTATACCAGGAACCAGCACAATGCTGTAAAGCAATTATCCTTCAATTATAAGTAAGTACATTTTTTTAAATCACCTATTAAAAATAATTTCATCCTGATTGTACAAATATGGTCTAAATCTTGCATTTCATTTATTCACTCATACAACAAATATGTACTGATCATCTATCACATTCTGGTAAATGGGTTGAATACCTGGGATATACCAGTAATCAACTAGACACAAATTCCTTAACCTCATGGGACTAATCAATGAAAATGAAGCTTTGATATTAGAAGATTCCTAGGGAAAGAAAGTAGGCGTAATGTTTCTTGTCTGCATTTAAATTATTGCCATCATTATTCAACTGAATTTCCAACTGACACTTAATCTTACCATAAAATGTTTAGTGTTTTCCCATGTTGTTTCTCAAACAGACGTAGGCAGGATCTCTGGAAGGGATAATTAATGAAAAATGTCATCACCTAACTCTTTCTGAAATATTTAAATAACAAAGGAAAATGTATTAAGCTCAAAGACACCGATACAATTTTTTTTATCTCAAGGTGCTTTATTTTCTGAGTGTTTCTAGGTTTCTTTCCAGTGTGTAGCAACTGAAATATTTCCATAAATTTATTTCTGAAATAAAATATATCAGGCTGAGAGATTTTAAGAGCAATTTCATTTTTATATCGTGCATCTCTTTTCCATATTCTAGTTTAGAGAGCTCAGGTGAGCAGCTTTGCCACATCATTTTCACTGTAATAATGAAGATTTTTATCAGATCCCTTGACAAAACCATTCACTTTACCTTTGTATGTCTGTTCAGGTTGCTCCCTACATCTGAAAACCCCCATTTTGTCTCCACTAACCAATCTGCAAGCATCCTTCATAATCTTATTTGAGATTATCTTGCTTATGTATATGTGCTTATTTTCATATTTTTCTCTATTCTTGAAAAGATTTGAAACAGCCTATAAAATGACACACAGGAGATGTAATAGCAACAGTTAAAAGTAAGGCAAGAGAAGAAAGCAAAACCAGAGAGGAGATGAAGCACAGCAAGGAATGAGTTTAAAAATGCATATCACCACATCTTGCACATGTGCAATAGGTGAACATAAATCTAGCCCTAAATTTTCTGGCAGCCAACATGAAAAGAGAAGCCTCATCAGTCACTCAATTCACGGTGTCCATGCCAAATTTTCCAACAAAGTTTAATTGTTCTTGGTGCTCAAAACAGTCAGAAACTTTCCCTGGGATCTTCAAAATAGGTGGTGCAATTAGCAATCATTATAACTTTGTTACCATTCATACAACAAGATACACAGGACTGCTTATTAAAATGAGTTTTGACGCAAGCCAGTGGTACAGGCACAGACACAATACAGAGAAAAGGTGCCCTTCTGAGAGGTAGGAAGAGAAGGCAGGGATGATGGACACAACAAAAGAGTGTTCCAGACTCACTGGTCAATTTTGACTCAGGAATTTAATTTAGAGTTTCAGGAGGTAGATGAACTTGGCAATCCTCTCTAAATATTGTTCCTCCCAGCTTTTGATTAATGTTGTGTGGTGACAGGAAATGCACTGAGAGAAGCAGTCTGTGTGCCATTGAGTCATCCTCTGGTATCCAAGCAGAGCCCAGAGCTGGGGCTAGAGTTCGTATCCTTTACAGAAGGTGGGCACTCTGCAGACTTGCCGTCAAGGCAAATGTCTGATGCACAGCCAGGCCACCTGCCCCCCAGAAAGGTGAGCAGAGGAAGCGCTAGCAAGGCAGGCCAGGATGATTCCCAGAAAAGTCTTCTGAACCCATTGTAGATCCAGAAGAACAGGTAGATGAGGTCTCAGTTCTATTCCATTTAGCATGGACAAAATAGCATTAGTCTGAATTAGCTGAAGATAACCAGACTCCTATTTCAGGCAAAATAAAACATCCACAAAGCCCTGAAAGCCTTTTTAGCTTTGAGTAGACTACTTCTGTGTGTTCCATGACAAACCAGTATGAAATGCACATCTAGGAAATAGCAACAAGTTGTAGGGAATTATTATTTATTTATAAGTCAGCTAAAAGATAAAGACTATCCAGCAAAGACAATAACTTGTTTGGAAAGAGAAAAAAGAAGAAAGGGCCAAGTGGCCTTTCTTTTGGACAATAATTGGCCAGTGGGGTCAGAGGCTTGTTCAGGCCACGCCTTATTTGAAATACTAGAGCTTTAATATTCCTGTAAGAGTGTTTGCTTGTTTTCTCTATAGCCAGGAGAGAGAGGGGTTGAAGTCAGCCTAACCAGATCATTATGAGCCAAGTTTTAAAGACAGAAAAACTAAATACAATCCTTTATAGTCCCAAAAGCTATCGTCTGCCATGTTGAAAGACTGTTCCCATTGGCTCTAATCAGCAGAACCATAATAGGGGCAGTTTTATAAAATTGTTCTTGGTACTCAGAGCAGTCAGAAACTTTCCCTGGGATCTTCAAAATAAGTGGTGTAATTAGCAATCATTATAACTTTGTTACCATTCATACAACAAGATACCCAGGACTGCTTATTAAAATGAGTCTTGACACAGGCTAGTGGTACCTGCACAGACACAATACAGAGGGGCTCTGTCTACACTGAGCTATTCAAACAGGCAAGTCTTACATACAAGAATAAAAATCAAGGGATTTTCAACAAGCTCACCAACAATTCAATATCTCTAACATATCTATTTATCTAGGAGAGAAAGAAGAGGTTAGCGGTGGTCTTTAAAGGAATACACTTTGCTTAATGTTTACTGTTCCACATATAAAGCATTAGTCTATGAAAACTAAACTCTTAATTTGATAATAAAATACCTGGCATACAGTTTAGGGCTATTGTCCAATAAAGGATAGCTATAACTTACTAAGCAGTAACAGATTTTTTTTTGGGGGGGGGCTCCAAAAATCACTGTAGACGGTGACAGCAGCCATGAAATTAAAAGATGCTTGCTCCTGGAAAAGAAAGCTATGACAAACCTAGAAAGCATATTAAAAAGCAGAGACATCACTTTGCCAGCAAAGGTCTCTATAGTCAAATCTATGGTTTTTCCAGTAGTCACATACGGATGTGAGAGGTGGACCATAAAGAAGGCTGAATGCTGAAGAATTGGCACTTTCGAACTGTTGTGCTAGAGAAGACCTCGAGAGTCTCTTGAATTGCAGATCAAACCAGTTAATCCTAAAGGAAATCAGCCCTGACTATTCATTTGAAGGACTGCTGCTGAAGCAGAAGCTCTAATACTTTGGCCACCTGATGTGAAGAGCCAACTCACTGGAAAATCCCCTGATGCTGGGAAAGAGTGAAGGCAAAAGGAGGAGACGGCAGAGGATGAAAAGGTTAGATACCGTCACTGACTCAATGGACATGAATTTGAGCAAATTCTGGGAGTTAGTGGGGGACAGAGGAGCCTTGTCTACAGGGTTGCAGAGAATCAGATATGACTTGGTGACTGAACAATAACAAAACATAACTTAGGATAGGAAATACAATCCACTTAGAGTACACAACAAACTATACTATTCATCCAATCAAGTGAAGCTGTACCTATAGCATAAATAATGGTGGAAAACTTGAGGAGAAAGGTCCTTGAATATCTCTGGAGGAAAAAAATTACTTCTCTAGAATCTAACTATCCATTATTTAATACAGTAGCCTAACGCAGATTCTGATGTAAACTGTTTTTAAAGTAGTGATAAAATCTGAAATAAGTTTTCAACTGTATGAAGTTCTAATCTGTCACGTGGGATTTTTAGTGCATGTGATAGCTCATTAATCTGCATGTGGAGGTTTTAAGTTATTCTACTATCTATATGCAGAAAGTGGATCCTCTCTTGAGAGTTTAAATAGTTCTCAACTAATAGGATGCCACACCAAATATCTGAAAACCACTTTCAACCTGTTCCCTAGACCTACCATAACAAAGTAGATTCGTCAGCTCAGCAATGTACCCATCTACAAATAAGGTCATATTCTGAGATACTGGGGGTTACAACTTCAACACATCTTTTCAAGGGAACATAATTCAACCCACTATACAGTCCTAACTTATTCTAACTTATACAGTCCTGAACTTATTCTACAGAATTGAAGGCTCTTTAGAACTGGCAGCTTTAAGCAGTAATGAGGATACCTTGCCCATCCAACTGTAAGAGTGACCTTGTACCTAAAGAAGTGACCTTTCTATTCCCCATCATGAGAAAGGGACAGTTCTCTTATTGTTTGAGGAGCCACAACATAAGCCATGGAGTGTGTCTTTCTGCTGTTCTCCACTGATGAGAGACTGCACAGAGCCCGGGGCCCCACTGCCTGGGTTCAAACTACAGCACCGCCACCTCTAGCTGGGGTACCTTAGACAGGTCTTTTACTGTCTCTGGTCTGCAGTTAACTAGCCTGTAAAATGGAGCTAATAATAGAACTTCCTCATGCAGATGTTTTGAGATTCAAATGAGCCAATATGTATGAAGCACTTAGAACAGGGCCAAGCACCCAAGGAGCACTATTTTCATGTTGGATATTTTAAGCTGTTTCAAAGTTAAATAATTAAAATAAATGTATTATTTTTCAGTATGAGGAATAAAATGTTCACATCTCAATAGAAACCTATCAAGGAAGCTAGGTTTCCCACAAGAACCCCCTTTATGACCCTCATTCCATATTCCCTCTACCTCATTGTAATTTCTTTTATTTTTAATGTCTTCCCTCCATTAATAATCATGTACCAAGAAGCTTCTCAGTCTAGTTTTGGCTCCACTTTGATCACTCTGTCATGTCGCTCGATTTCACCAACGTACCAATAATAGAAGGCAATTGCTTCCTGGGTAACATCTTCATCTCTGGACAACTGACCTCCTCCAGGTTACTAGAGACAAGTTCCGTGTTTTCCATTTATTCTACCTCCTATAAAACTCAGAACAATCTCAGTCTAGTTTTGGCTCCACTTTGATCACTCTGTCATGTCGCTCGATTTCACCAACGTACCAATAATAGAAGGCAATTGCTTCCTGGGTAACATCTTCATCTCTGGACAACTGACCTCCTCCAGGTTACTAGAGACAAGTTCCGTGTTTTCCATTTATTCTACCTCCTATAAAACTCAGAACAATATAAAGAACATCAGCAGGTGCTGGGTAAACCCCAAATTGTTGAAAGGTAAATACAAAGTAAACCAAGAAGAGGATCCTTTATTGCAGATTCCGTGTTTTCCATTTCTTCTACCTCCTATAAAACTCAGAACAATATAAAGAACATCAGCAGGTGCTGGGTAAACCCCAAATTGTTGAAAGGTAAATACAAAGTAAACCAAGACACTAAGAAGAGGATCCTTTATTGCAGACGAGTTTGCATATCTAAGGATCATTGCTGTGAACCATTTTTGTTCACAAATGCTCAGAAAACTCCAGCAAAGGCATAGAGTACAAAACCTAAGAAGAGATTACAGCTGGGAAGAATTGGCTTCAGGCCTAATATTGCTTTATCATGGTTCTGGCAGGTAATCAATAGGAAATTCTGTTGCATAGACATAAATCATAATTGAGTTTTCATCAGTCTTGTGCCAAGTCTGTGCCTGTATGAAATCCAGGATCTCAGTGCCAAGGTGCCTTATCAGTCCATATGCAAATATGCCTTTTGATGAAATCAAAGAATAGCAGAATTCAGAGGAGACTGCACCTCGCACTGCCAAAGTCAGGTAGACATTTAACTCTTCATATTGGCCAGTGACTAAAAACTGCCTGCGAAGTGGGAGGCATTTCTCAGGCAATGCTGCTCTTTAAATGCTCAAGGGTATTCAGAAATGGGGAAAAAAAATTTAACTCACAATGTTTATTCCCCCAAGATAGTATTCAAAAAAATCTCTTACCAAAATCCCTAAAAACTTTATCAAAATTTATTAAAAGACCATTAACTAATACTAAAAATAAGTTTTATATACAGTTTTCTCAAGGCAAAATGGAAAAAAAAATAGTATTAGCAACTATCTCCTCTAAATGTCAAAAAGAGGACAAAATTTCCAGACTTTCATTCCTCTCTCAAAGATAACACATCTAAAACTCAAGATGGTTTAAATTGAAAAGGTTTAAATCTATGTTCATTTATTTTGAGAGTTGATGGCTAGATTAAATCAAGCTTATAGATTTATAACAATCTGAACTTTTAAAATTCTTTCGAACATACCCTTTTTTTGTTTAGATCAACCACCAGAACTTTTTTTTAAGACACTAAGGACTACCTATCTGAGATAATATTTTACCTAGACATTTGCTCAACAATTCAAACTGCTTCCCGTTACTTATAACATACACACAGAGAAAGAAATTTTCTGGACCAGCACTTCAGTACAGTAGCCACTATCCATATGTAGCTCTATAAATTTAAATCATTCAAACATAATTAAAATTAAAAATTCAGTTCTGCACTCCTACTGGCTACATTTCAAGAGCGGAACACCACATGTGCCTAGCAGCTACAGTATCCTATGACGTAAGTATAGAACACTTCTATCATCACAGAAAGTTCTGTTGGACAGTGCTGCAAGTCTGTACCATACGTCTTACATCCAGAAAGATCTACACTTTGTATCATGACAGAGGGAAAGGCCCCTTCTCTCTCTGCATTCTGCAGAGAATCCAGATCTCACTACAGCCACATCTGTTACGAAGAGTGTCCAAAGAAAGGGCCACTATTTCCCACCCTGAGCCCACATGCACATGGGAAAAACTAAGAGGCCTCTTCTCCCAGCATGAGAGAGGAGAAGCCTGTCAAATTTGCTCTGGGGAAATACAGATGCAGGATGTCAGCAAGATGGCAGAGTAGGAGATTCAAGCCCTCATACTCCCAAAGAAACATCAATTTTAGTAACCGTTCATGGACAGGAATACCCCTGTGGGAACCTGGAAGTCCAGTGGAGAACTTAGAGCACTTCCTTTGAGGATAAAATAAACAAACAAGGATAGATGCACTGAAGAATAGAAGGTTTCACTTTCCCTGTGTCAAGCTTCCTCCACAGCTGCACAGCTCAATGCCAGGAGAGACCCCTCAACCCACGATTTCACCCACAAGGAAAAGTAAGAGCAGAATGAGCACCCAGCTTCCCCAGCCTAGTGGGACATAGGCCCCAAAGCCCACTTCTGCCTTACCCTATCCAGAGCATTGAGGGGATCAGCCTGGCCGAATGGTCTTGGGGGAGTAGGAGCAGGGCAAAAGGGCCAGGGTCACAGAAACCACTGTGCAGATCTCAAAAACTGACCACAGACCCTAGAGGCCAGCCCCCAAACCCATCAGATACCTCACTGGCAGCCAACACCCCAAACTGGATGGCATGTGGCCCAGCACACTACTTGTATCCTCCCAAGAGGGTGCACGTGAGCCTCAACAGACAGTGTATAGGAACTTCTGCACAGGGCATTACTAACCCCTGCAGACAGCACACGGATATCCCAGGCTGGCTTGACATTACAGGACTGGGAGAAGGTGTACAACCCTGAATACTCTTCAGAGCATAGACCTGAGGTAATTAACAAAACCAACCCACAACATGAGAAAAAAATATTTGTTAAATCATATGCAGTGTATGTGCTAGAGAAGACTCTTGAGATCAAAGAGATCAAACCGGTTAATCCTAAAGGAAATCAAACCTGAATACTCACTGGAAGGACTGATGATGAGGCTGAAAATCCACTACCTTGGCCACCTGATGTGAGGAGTCAATTCATTGGAGAAAATCCTGATGAAAGGAAAGATTGAGGACAAAAGAAGAGGGCAAGAGAGAATGAGATGTTTGGATGGCATCACCAAATCAATGGACATAAGTCTGAGCAAACTCTGAGAGATAGTGAAGGACAGGGAAGCCTGGTGTGCTGTGGTCCATGAGATTGCAGAGTCTGACAAAACTTAGCAGCTGAACAACAATACAGTAAAGGATAAGGGATATATTCAGCATCTATAAAGAATTCTTAGAGCTCCACAGTAAAGCGACTTATAACCTGAATGAAAATGGAGAGAATATTTGAACAGTCATTGCTCAAAAAAAAAAGTAACCAACAGCACATGAAAACATGCTCAGCATTGTTACCCATAGTGACATTCAGTTGAAAAACAATGAGAAACCACTGAGCACTCACTAAGATGGCTATCATAAAAAGACAGACGATCAGAAGCGTTGGCAAGGTTTCCCCATGAAGCAGGCTGTGTTGACCCATGGCAGAGCACACTGGCTTCTGAGTGAGAGGTATTCCCCCGGTACAGACCAAGGAGAAAGTGCAAGTCTGTACGAGGTTGCATTATAAATGCCCACCTGAGTGTTCTCAACTTTGTCAGCATAAAAAAGGGAAGAAGGGTATTTCTGGACTCTCTGATGCTTTCATGCCTTTGGGGCCCCAAAGAGCTACAGAATCCACAAACTTTTTAATCTCTCTAAAGAGGATGATGTCCACCAGTATGTTGTGAGAAAGCCCCTAAACAAAGAAGAAACTTACAACCAAAGACCCAGCATTCACTGTCTTGTTACACCATGTTATGCAACATAAACATTGGTGTATCACTCTGGAGAAACAGCACATTAAGAAAAATAAGAAAGAGGCTGCAGAACGTGCTAAACTTTTGGCCAAGAGAATGAAAGTGGCCAAAGAGAAACACGGGGAACAGATTGCCAAGAGACAGAGAATATCTTCTCTGAGAACTTCTGAGTACAGTCAAAAATGAGATGTTCTAAGAGTAATAAATTGTTGTCATTTCTTCACTAAGTTGTGTCTGACTCTTTGCAACTCCAGGGACTGTAGCCCACCAGGCTCCTCTGTCCATGGCATTTTCCAGGCAAGAAGACTGGAGTGAGTTGCCATGCCCTCCCCCTGGGGATCTTCCATCCCAGGGATTAACAAATAAATAAAAAGGGAAGCCCAAAACAAATAAATAAAACCAGATAAAAAAACAAAAAAAGAGTGTGTATAATGAAAAAAAAAACTCTAGATCATTTTCTGCTTCTTCAATTTACAGTGTAATATGGGGTGATTAATAAACTTGCTATATTCATGGAACATGGGAGTTATTAAATTAATGTCACATTAAAAAACCAGATAAGAGGTAGCATACTTATTAACATGGAAAGCCATTTCACTGTTACATAAATAACTACTTTATAAACACTTACAAATATGTTTTCCATGCAATGAAAAAAAGTGAAAGTATTAGTCACTCAGTCATGTCCAACTCTTTCTGACCCCATTTACTATAGCCCCCAAGACTCCTCTGTCCATGGAATTCTCCAGGCATGAATACTAGAGTGATTCGTGATTCCTTTCTCCAGAGGATCTTCCTGACCCAGAAGTTGAATCCAGGTCTCTGACATTGCTGGCAGATTCTTTACCATCTGAGCCTATAATGCAGGAGACCAGGTTTGATCTCCTGGCAGGCTACAGTCCATGGAGTTGTGACATGACTGAGCAACTAACACTTCTCATGTAATGCTGTTGCTGCTAAGTCACTTCAGTCATGTCCGACTCTGTGTGACCTCATAGAGGGCAGCCCACCAGGCTCCCCCGTCCCTGAGATTCTCCAGGCAAGAACACTGGAGTGGGTTGCCATTTCCTTCTCCAATGCATGAAAGAGAAAAGTGAAAGTGAAGTCGCTCAGTCTGTCCGATTGTTAGCGACCCCATGGACTGCAGCCCACCAGGCTACTCCATCCATTGGATTTTCCAGGCAAGAGTCCTGGGGTGGGGTGCCATTGATATCACCAAAGAAATCCTGTCTCACAGAGAAAAATCAGAATGTTTAAAATTACCAAAAGCTTTGAAGTCCAGTGCCAGGTATAGCATAAGTGTCTAATTTATATTTATAGACTGATTAGGGGGAAAATATTTATGTATAAATAAGAATATTGACTATAGGAATACACATAATTTTTTCACACAGTATTTCAATACCATGTTCAGTTTGTAGCCTGAAACTTAAGTGAATAGAGAACTTGGAATAGTTCCAGAGAAAAGCAATGAAAATGATTAAAGACTTGGAAAATGGGGCCTATAAATCATGAGTACAGGAACTGGGGCTTATTTAACCTGAAAGAAAAAGCTACATGACTGCACCAGATTCTTATATCTATAAGTGAAAGATGGGTGAGATTTGCCATCACCCGTCCATTCAGCACTGCAAGCAGAAATCCAGAAGTGGCAAGGATATTTTCCAAGTATTAGTATTATTTCTGTGAACCTCTCTCTCTTTTCTTGTGGTTTTTAAAACAGCCAGCAGTGGCCCTGGGACAAGCTGGGTGTGCATTGATTCAACCGACAAACGTCTATCTAGTGCCACCGTGGGCCAGCTGCCTTGCTGGGCATTATGGAGAGACAAGAGTAGTGTAATGCGTGACTCCTAACCTCAGGAGTGTGGAGCGTTAGTCCAGGAGACAATCGGGTAAAGACGGTCACTGGATGTCAGGGAATCTCCCCTACAGATGATACACAGCGTCTCTAAGAAAGGCACAGCAAAGTTCACTAGGGAGGCTGGGGTTAAAAAAAAAAGAGTTTCTTCACCAGGGTCTTAATGTTGCAAATGAGTTTGTTGAGCAGAAGTAGGAAGGACAGCACTTAGGACATTCTGTGTGAACAGACAGCAAGCACAGGAAAAACCAGGCATGTGAGACGGACACGTGGGAGCTTGAACCAGTCAGGAGGGCCGGAGCACATACGGGAAATGTTACCACACCCAATTTGCAGATGAGGAAACTGAGGTTCAATGTTCTCAGTGATTTGGGCAAGGTTATCAGCAATCAAGATCAGAGCTGGGACTTGAACTCACAAGTCCTGATCTCCAGTCTGTTTTAGGGCCCTTTACAAAGCTTTGTTACTCCTTTAGCAATTCCAAGGTGCCATGGTGTGTCAGATAAATATTTCTTTCCATTAGAGCTGAAATTGTTATCAACAAAAAATTCATCTTGTTGAGTAATTTGAGGGGGAGATGATGTCATCATGGTCATATGGTGCAAAGTCACTGGATTCTGTGTACACACACACACACACAGAGTTATTTATAAATAGAGTTTAATTTAGCCAAAACGTCATTTGCTAATGAATAATGCATCTCCTCTTTATTTGTTCAGTTATACCCCACATAGTAAAGATGAGAGATGTGAACTAGAATTAAATTATTTTCAATTTTTTTATTTTAAATTGAAACAAAATGTACCATATACCTGAGCTGCAGGAAGAGAGCTTTCTATTATCACTCCTGCTGCAGCCTCACATCTTCTCTTTTCCTCGTATTTTTAATGAAAACCTTCAGTCAATCTAACAATAATCAAAAAATGATACTGGATCAACATACACAAAATGTGGGGAAAGTAGCAGCTTGCTGGAGTCCAGGCAAATCACAAAATAAAACAGAAGTCATTGGCGAGTTAGCGATTTAGTTTATTTGGTTTGTTTTCTCTATAATTGGAAGCTAGCAAAATTACTTCTGAAGTTTTGGATATTAAGAATCTAGAATTCCTGAATCTGAATGTTTCTGTCTCCATAATTTACTGTTAATGAAGGAAAAATGCATTTCCTATTCCCTTTAGTCTTTGTGTACAGACACAAGGACCAAACTGCAGATAAAAGGCTGCAGAGGAAGACCTGAGAGTCCAAAAAAATTATCAAGACTCAAACATACAAAACATCATTACTTCACTCATTCTAATGGTTCTTGTTTCCACATAACCCCAAAACATAATGACTATTGTATTCATTTTCTATGTGCAAGACAGAAATCCATCTTAAACATATCCCTCTTCTAAAAATCCTCTGTTTCTTAGAAGGTTCCTAGGTAAACTCCCAGTTAAATAAGTTGCCCTAGAAAACCTCATACCAATATTCCTATGTGATCACAGTTTCAGAATGACCTTTTTTCTTGCCCCATGCCTGGAAATCACCTTAAAATTCAATACCGGAGGATGAACTTTCCTGGTTCAGTTTCTCAAGTGTCCTAATCGTAATTATATCCAGTGTGTAGTTACTCCCAGGAAGTGCTCAAGGACACGAAAGCTCGCCTCTCTGTCTTGGTCTTCCAGGCCTCCTCTCCTAGCATGGAAATGCTGTATTAAGTAAGGAAGATGCAGCTGTGTTGGGTGGTCACAACGGCTGTGCTTACCTCTA
>SJYX01003478.1:38217-48275 GCA_006410675.1 Oreotragus oreotragus
CCCCTTTCTTCTTCTTTTCTTTAATATTGTATTTTTGAAAATCTAACCTCTACTCTAGATTTTTATTTTTTTATTACTTAAAAAAAAAAAAAATTTTTTTTTTTTTTACTCTAGATTTTTAATCTTTGCTTTTTGGTTTTTGTTGTCAATTCTGTACTTTTAAAAACCCAAATTTCACTACCCAGTTTTACCTGAGAGTGAGATTACTGGCTTGACCACTCTCTCCTCCTTTGGACTCTGCTTTTTATCCACCAAGAGGACTCTGTCTCTTCTCTCCCCCTTCTCTTCTCTACCCAACTCTGTGAATCTCTGTGTGTTCTAGATGGGGGAGAACACTTAAGGAACTGGTTACTGGCTGGATCTGTCTCTCTCCTTTTCATTTCCCTCTTTTATCCTCCTAACCACCTCTGTCTACTTCCTCCCTCTTCTCTACCCTGTGTAACTCCATGAATACCTCTGAGCAGTCCAGACTGTGGAGCGCACATAAGGAAGTGATTACTGGCTAGCTTGCTCTCTCCTCTTCCGATCCCACCTCATCTCATTCCAGTCACCTCTAACTAACCCCTCCCTCTTCTCTTCTCCATGTAATTCAGAGAACCTCTCTGGGTGTCCCTCAATGTGGAGAAACTTTTCATCTTTAACCTAGATGTTTTATCATCAGTGCTGTATAGATGGAGAAGTCTTGAGGCTACTGTAAAAATAAAACTGAAAACCAGAAGCAGGAGGCTTAGTTTTTTTAATGTTGAGTTTTAAGCCAGCTTTTTCACTCTACTCTTTCACCTTCATCAAGAATCTCTTTAGTTTTTCTTTGCTTACTGCCATGAGGGTGGTGTCATCTGCATAACTGAGGTTATTGATATTTCTCCCAACAGTCTTGATTCCAACTTGGGTTTCATCCAGCCTGGCATTTGGCATGATGTCTTCTGAATATGAGTTAAATAAGCAGGGTGACAATATACAACTTTGATGTACTCTTTTCCCAATTTTGATCTAGTTCATTGTTCCAGGTCTTGTATTAACTTGCTTATTGACCTAGATACAAGTTTCTCAGGAGACAGGTAAGGTGTTCCCATCTCTTGAAGAATTTTCCACAGCGTGTTGTGATCCACACAGTCAAAGCTTTATTGTGGTCAATGGAACAGAATTAGATGTTTCTCTGGAATTCCCTTCCTTTTTCTGTGATCCAAAGGATGTTGGCAATTTGATCCCTGGTTCCTCTGCCTTTTGTAAATCCAGCTGCCTATCTGGAACTTATCAGTAGTATGTGAAATCAGCACAATTCAGTAATTTGAACATTATTTGGGATTGCCCTTCTTTGAGACTGGAATGAAAACTGAAATTTCTATTCCTATGGCCACTGCTGAGTTCTCCAAATTTGCTGGCATAATGTGTGCAGCACTTTCACAGCATCATCTTTTAGGAGTTGAAATAGCTCAGCTGCAATTCCATCACTTCTACTAACTTTATTCATAGTAAAGCTTCCTAAAGCCCACTTGTCTGAAGACAAGAATGTTTGATTACGTGAGTGGGCACACCATTTTGGTTATCTGGGCCAGTAAGACCTTTATTTGTGCAGTTCTTCTGTCTATTCTTGTCACCTTTTGTTAATATCTTCTGCTTCTGTTAGGTCCATACCGTTTCTCTCCTTTATTGTGCCTATCTTGGCATGAAATATTCCCTTGGTATTTCTAATTTTCTTGAAGAGATCTCTAATCTTTCTTATTCTATTGATTTCTTCTATTTCTTTGCATTTTTCACATAAAAAGTCTTTCTTATCTTGTTCTTTGGAACTCCACATTCAGATGGGTGTATATTCTTTTTCTTTTTCTGTCTTGGTCTCTCTTTTTTCTGTGGTGAATCTTTCTCTGTTCTCCTTCTTCTTTTCTACTGAGTAAACCTCCTATAACACTTTAAGTTTTAAGTTATATATTTATACACTATTAAAACATTTCCAAGATACTCCCCAAGAAGTATTGTGTTGTTATGAACATCATTTTATTAAAGCTATGATGATTTATTTTCAACTTTGAATTCTCCAAAGATTGACAGAAGCATGCATCTGCACATACAGACAGTCAATGTTGTATCAATTGACAATACCAAAAAGTATAGATAGTTTATGTGTAGGTGAAAGGCAATAGGGACTCTCTGTTTGGCATCTTCTTTTATGGCTACTCACTACCCACATAAATACATTTGTCAATTTTTAAACTTTCATATAACAGCAATATCAACAACATGCTTTTTCCCTAGAGGATGCAACTATCTGTATGTAAGGAAAGAAGTTGTTTATTTTCTTCAAAAGTAGACAGTAAGTTCATATCAGTTATTGTATCCTTTTCTGAGTGATACTAATTCCTCTTCTAGATTGCTCCTTCTGTATTACATTAAGATCAAATAATAGATTTTGACATTATTATAAGACCTTCCCATTTTATTACCATCATAAAAAGGCTGTGACTAGCTTAGTTCTGGCTCAGTCTCTTGTATGGTAACTCAACGGTAGTCTGTGTTCATGAGACTTATAGTTTTACTGAGTAAATATGCAAATAATACAATAATAGGCTCTCCTCCAGGATACTGTGGTTAATTAAGTCACTGATATTAATCTCTGCAGGTCAAAACATTTCAGTTGTCTCTCTGGACCTACGCTCACCACAGTTGCTTCATTCGCTAGTCTAGGATTTAAATCAAACCCACTGAAATGAGAGAATACAGGTCAAAGGAAACACTGGCTTCTGTCATCACAGACCTTCAAAGAATAAACTACAGAGAACTTAAGAGTTCTGTTTTTGGAGATCTTTTTGCCAACACATTTTCAAGATGTTTCAAATATTTTCAGTTAGTATCCTAGGACCTATCATTAAAGAGGAATCCACACCAAGATGGCTATCTTCCTACATATTTAGATTCTTTCTTCCCAGTTTACTAAGGAAATTCTGGCAATTAATTTATTAATGTGGGCCACTGTGTAGATCAGGTTTCAGCCAATTAACCATGAAAGTGTTAAAGTGAAAGTCAAAGTTGCTCAGTCATGTCCAACTCTTTGGGAGCCCATAGACTATACAGTCCATGGAATTCTCCAAGTCAGAACACTGGAATGGGTTGTCTTTTCCTTTTCTAGGGGATCTTCCTAACCCAGGTCTCCTGCATTGCAGGCATTCTTTATCAGTTGATCCACACAGGAAGCCCAAGAATACTGGAGTGGGTAGCTTATCTTTTCTCCAGCAGATCTTCCTGATTCAGGAATTGAACCATGATCTCATGCATTGCAGGCAGATTCTTTACCAACTGAGCTATTAAGAAGTATTCTAAACTCCTTGAGTTTATGGTTGAATCAGAATCTCTGTTACTTGCTCTAAAAAATTTGTAGACACAAATTTTGTTTGATCTAATGCTACATCTTGTCCTTCTTGATATAAACCCTTAGAATATAGCCCCACAAAATATGTCTAGGTTTTTACTCATATAAATTAGTAAAACTTGGCAAATCTTTTAGGATATGTTTTCTTCTCCCAAGTCATGCTTTCTGCTTGTTTCCTAGAGGCACAGTACATGTTCTGTAGTAATGGATGTGAAGGGAAGGGGAAACAGGGTATGGATATTGGTGAATAAATTAATCATATAAAGTAACTGCCTAGGATAACATTATCACAGAAATTTGAAGCAAAGAATAGCTAGTGTGTTGCCAAGATAGAGGCGGCTGATTCTGTTGGTAAAAAAGGCTTGAAGGTCTTGAGTTTCTTTATTACTTGAAATTTTATCTTCTTGTTGTTGTTCAGTAGCCCAGTCATTTCCAACTCTTTGAGACCCTATGGATGTCACACACCAGGCTCTCTGTCCCTCATCATCTGGAGTTTGCCCGAGTTCATGTCCATTGCATTGGTGATGTCATCCAGCCATCTCATACTCTGTTTTCCCCTTCTCCTTGTGCCTTCAATTTTTTCCAGAATCAGGGTTTTCCAATGAATCAGCTGTTCTCATCAAGTGGGAAAAATATTAGAGCTTCAGCTTCAGGGTTAATCTTTCCAATTAGTATTCAGGGTTGATTTCCTTTAAGATTGACTGGTTTGATCTCCTTGCTGTCCAAGGGACTCTCAAGATTCTTCTCCAACACCATAGTTTGAAAGCATCAGTCCTTCAGTGCTTTGCCTTCTTTATGGTCCTGCTTTCACAACCATAGGTGACTACTGGAAAAGCTATAGTCTTGACCCTACTGACCTTTGTCAGCAAAGTGATATCTTTGCTTTTTAGCACATTTTCTAAGCTTGTCATAGCTTTCCTGACAAGAAGCAATCATCTTCTAATTTCATGACTGCAGTCACCATGTGCAGTGATTTTTGGCACCCAAGATGAGGAAATCTGTCATTGCTTCCATTTTTTCCCTTCTATTTGCCATGAAGTGATGGAACTGCCATAATCTTGTTTTGTTTTGTTTAGTATTTAGTTTTAAATTAGTCTTTTCATTCTCCTCCTTCACTCTCATCAAAAGGTTCTTTAGCTCCTCTTTGCTTTCTGCCATTAGAGTCGTATTATCCACATATATGAGGCTGTTGATATTTCTCCTGCCAATCTTGATTCCAGCTTGTAACTCATCCAGTCTAGCACTTTTCATAATTTGCTCTATTTATAAGTTAAACAAGCAAGATGGCAACAAACAACCTTGTCATATTCCTTTCTCAATCCTAAACTAATTATTCCTTCCATACAGGGTTCTAATTGTTGCTTCTAGACTAGCATACAGATTTCTCAGGAGATAGGTAATATGGTCTGGTATCCTCATCTGTTTAAGAGTTTCCCACAGTTTTTTATGATCACAGAAATTCAAGTCTATGCCCCAACCACTGATGCCAAAGAAGCTAAAGTTGATCAGTTCTATGAAGACCTAGAAGACCTCCTAGAACTAACACCAAGAAAAGATATCCTATTCATCACTGGGGATTGGAATGCAAAAGTAAGATGTCAAGAGATACCTGGAGTAACAGCCAAGTTTGCCGTTGGAGTACAAAGTGAAGCAAGCCAAAGGCTAACAGAATTCTGCCAAGAGAACACACTGGTCACAGCAAGCATTGTTTTTCAACAGTACGAGACAGACTTTACACATAGACATCACCAAATGGTCAATACTGAAATCAGATTGAGTATATTCCTTGTAGCTGAAGATGGAGCAACTGCATACAGTCAGCAAAAAAAGACCTGGAGTTGACTGCGGCTCAGATCATCAGTTTCTCATAGCAAAATTCAGGTGTAAACTAAAGAAAGCAGGGAAAATCACTAAGGAAGTCAGACATGGCTTAAAGCCTGTTTGAATATACAGTGGAGGTGATTAATAGATTCAAGGGATTAGATCTAGTAGACAGAGTGCCTGAGGAACTATGGACAGAGGTTCATAATACTCTACAGGAGGCAGTGTGCAAATCCATCCCAAAGAAAAAGACAAGCAAGAAGGCAAAGTGGTTGCCTGAGGAGGCTTTACAAATAGCTGAAGAAGTAAGAGAAGTGAAAAGCAAGGGAGAAAAGAAAAGATACGCCGATCCAAACAAAGGGTTCCAGAGAATAGCAAGGAGAGACAAGAAGGCCTTCTTCAGAGATCAAGGAAAAGAAATAGATGAATCTTATCTACATGTCCTCAATTCCTACCCTCTTGTCCCCAGTTCTTACCAAATAACATAGTATGTAAGTCACATGTGATGCTCTAGATTCTACTTGCCTTGCATGATTATATTTTGATCTTATGTTAGTGTCATCACATGAACTTTTTCTCTGATTGGATCTTGATCTAAGTGTTTAACAGGCTGGCATGGTGTGCGTACTCAGTCGTGTCTAACTCTTTGATGCCCTATGGACTGTAGTCTGCCAGAATCCTCTGTCCATGGGATTGTCCCAGTAAGAATACTGGAGTGGACTGCCATTTCCTCCTCCAGTGCATCTTCCCAACACAAGGATCAAACCTACAACTCCTGTGCCTCCTGCATCCACCAGGTTGATTCTTTTACCACTACTTTGGTATTAGTTGTCAGTAAACTCTCCAGTACATTCAAAAATAGTCAACATCCCATAATTCTTACAAGCAGTATCCACCCTAATAATCTAGTTCAGTCTTGCCTTCACTAATCACTTCATCCCAGGAATTAGGTGTATAAATGACAATTTGCCTGTGTATGTCATGATTATCTATGGTTTATTTTCCAAATGTAATAAGGTCAATATTTACAATCAGGTCAGATAAATACTCTCAAATTTTCAGATTTAATGGTTTATTCCATGGGGATACTCGTTAGCACATCTATCTGTTAATATCCTGTCATTATAAGAGACACTACTCTTGATAGTTCCAGTAGAAAGAAAATTGATTAAGATGATGTTATCTGTAGGCATATGTTAGAGAAGCAAAAGGGAAAAAGACAGGTTACATCAAGCTCAGGAATCTGCTGCCTATCCTGAACTCCTGAGCCCATACGCTTGCTGAGTTCCTGGAGATTCTGAGGTTGCCATGCCATAACTGTACCCACGGCTACTGAGCAGGATGCAAAGATTCAGTCTTCTTGTTGCTGTGGTTGCAATTGTGTTAATACAGTTGTTGTCTTCAGCCTTCTGCAGTCACTGCTAATTACCTTGTGTGACTACTACTATTATCAAAGTCACTTCCAGAAGCACAGAAATGTTATGTCTATTTTCCTCTACCTTTCAGTCTCTCACTTGTGGCTCCCAATTGTAACATATTTCTTGAGCATATTCTGTAGATAATTTGTATTTCCTTTTGAAATAGGAAAAAAAATGATTTAAATATCAAGTTGTCAAATAAGTGAAGTAAAATTTAAAATAAATTCAATTAAAAAATAAATTATAAAAATCAAATTGAGGACTATAAGGAAGGGGAAGTAATTGTCATAAACTTTATCTTAAATTGGGTGGAAGAGTAATATTTTCATACAGAAAACATCGTATACTTTGACCTGGTATTACCAATTACTTCCTTTTCTACAGATTACTGCTTTTTGTAAGCACATCAGAATAATTACCCTCATATCATCTAAGATAATGCAGTCTGAAAATTTTCTCTGTATTGAAAATGATTTTCTTTCTTTAATATATAGAGACATACATAAGCATGTATACATATATATATATATATATATGAAGGTGTTTTATAAATCATAATAATTTGTTTTAAAACAAAATGTGGATACAATCATTCAGACTTCTGCTTTTTTTTTAATGGAGAAGAGAGACACTGCTCCTGGAGAAAATAATTCAAAGAGTACATAAACTGACATTGCATTAGAAAGGGATTGTTACATAAAATCACTATGCAAAAGTAATTGTTTTTAAAGTTGAATAACAGAAGAAACTAATAAGATATCATATTTCTCTGTCATGCAAGACAATTTAGTCTCTAAATGTTATTGCTGTCAGTATTTAGGGGTCAAAACACTTTTAAGGTCAAAAGACAGCTCTGCTTTCACAAAAACATCTGTAAATTTTGCAAAAATGAGATCTGCAGAATTCCTTGCAAAACTAAGAAAAGTATTGGTACCCAGACGTCTATGAAATGTTTAATGTCAGGGAGCACTAGACAAATATAAATTTCTCAATAATTTTCAAGCCACTATCATCCAATATAATACTGACATTATTCAAGTATAGCCGCTATACTTTGGAGCATAATAACTGTCCAATAATTATATCACAGCTGTTTATTAGATGCTTGCCTTATNGTATTGTTTTTGCTTTGGCTCCATCCCTTCATTCTTTCTGGAGTTATTTCTCCACTGATCTCCAGTAGCATGTTGGGCACCTACTGACCTGGGGAGTTCCTCTTTCAGTATCCTATCATTTTGCCTTTTCATACTGTTCATGGGGTTCTCACGGCAAGAATACTGAAGGGGTTTGCCATTCCCTTCTCCAGTGGACCACATTCTCTCAGACCTCTCCACCATCTGTCTCTTATACACATCTAGATGTGTATAAGAGACAGACCTTATTCTTTCTAATATCTTCTTTCTGTACTCTCATCAGGTTTTTAAAAACATATTCTTTCTATAGTGCTTTTGATTCAAGTTATTCATATATATACACATATATGGCATTGATAAATTTTGTTGAATGATCAATATCAGTAAGATACATTTTGCTATGAGTGATGCAAAGATATCTAGATTTCTTTCCTGTCTCTTTAAAAAGACAAGCAACCTAGAAAGAAAATGAGATGATTACAAAATGTACTAGAATAATAATTTAATTGCCTTAGACCCAAAAAGAAAAGCTATTTCAAGATGTTTTGACCTAACTTTCTCATAACCAACAAGGGAATACCTGGTAAAATTCCCTGAATAGATACATAGCCTATCTCAGTTTCACATGAAACATTCCAAGTTCATTGATTTTATTCATTAAAACCTCCCACTATATGAAGCTAGAATCTACTTCTCTGTTTTATCACATGATGAATAGATAATTGTGGGCAAAGGTCTTAATGAGGAAACAGCAATACTAAACCACAAAAGCTGAAAAGCATAAGGATTTTTTGACAACAGTGAGGAATTCAGTTTAAACAGCACAAGTAAAAGTGGCATGGGACAAAAAACTTAGGGAGACTGATACTTATCAGAAACCATATTTTAACAACATTTTAGTAAACTATACTTCTAAGGATGAAGGAAACAAAAAAATGTGACAGGCAAGAAGTAATTGGTAAATTACCAAAGTGCATAGTTTACCAATTGTCTGGATATCTGCCATTTATTAACTGTGTTTTATTGAAAAAAAAAAAATCACTTATCCTCTGTGGCTCCATTTTCTTATTTTTAATATAATATTTTTAACACTTACCTAAACAGAATCTTTTAAGCTTAATAGCATACTATATTTAAAGCACTTCATATACTATATCATTGTTCAAGTTTAAATGGTTCTTTTATATACATGAGTCAAGGTTATTACCACTTTCAGGAACTATGAAACTTGGCATTGTACATTTACTGAGAAGGGAATAAAAAATGCTATTGTTTTGACCTCAGTGAATTTTTTCTCATTCATCAGAAATAAGAAACCATTAACATTTATTTCAGGTACCTAAAAAAATTGCACACATCACATATCTATTTATAATTATGTGAATAATGAACATATACACACACCAGGTGGCATCAGTTCAGTTCAGTTCAGTCACTCAGTCGTGTCCGACTCTTTCTGACCCAATGAACTGCAGCACGCCAGGCCTCCCTGTCCATCACCAACTCCTGGAGTTCACTCAAACTCACGTCCATCGAGTCGGTGATGCCATCCAGCCGTCTCATCCTCGGTCGTCCCCTTCTCCTCCTGCTCCCAGTCCCTCCCAGCATCAGAGTTTCTTCCAATGAGACAACTCTTCTCATGAGGTGGCCAAAGTATTGGAGTTTCAGCTTTAGCATCAGTCCTTCCAATGAAAACCCAGGGCTTATCTCTTTCAGAATGGACTGGTTGGATTTCCTTGCAGTCCAAGGGACTCTCAAGAGTCTTCTCCAATACCATAGTTCAAAAGCATCAATTGTTCAGTGCTCAGCTTTCTTCACAGTCCAGCTCTCACATCCATACATCAATACATCCATACATGACCACGGGGAAAACCATAGCCTTGACTAGATGAACCCTTCTTGGCAAATCAATGTCTCTTCTTTTGAATATGCTATCTAGGTTGGTCACAACTTTCCTTCCAAGGAGTAAGTGTCTTTTAGTTTCATGGCTGCAGTCACCAACTGCAGTATTTTGGAGCCCCCCAAAATAAAGTCTGATTCTGTTTCCACTGTTTCCCCTTCTATTTTCCATGAAATGATGGGACCAGCTGCCATGATCTTCATTTTCTGAATGTTGAGCTTTAAGCCAACTTTTTCACTCTCCTCTTTCACTTTCATCAAGAGGCTTTTTAGTTCCTCTTCACTTTTCTGCCATAAGGGTGGTGTTATCTGCATATCTGAGGTTATTGATATTACTCCCAGCAATCTTGATTCCAGCTTGTGCTTCATCCAGCCCAGTGTTTCTCATGATGTACTCTGCATAGAAGTTAAATAAGCAGAGTG